>JAAWXA010000024.1:10236011-10300029 GCA_038090715.1 Florisuga fusca | reverse complement strand
CCTGGAGCTGGCCCTGGAGGAGGAGCTGGCGCTGCTGACCGCAGCCGGGGAACCGCCGGAGCCACCGCCTGCCGCCGCCGTCCGCGACCCCGAGCTGCTGTCGCTGATCCGGCAGAAGGAGAAGGACCTGGTGCTGGCGGCGCGGCTGGGCAAGGCGCTGCTGGAGCGCAACCAGGACATGAGCCGCCAGTACGAGAGGATGCACAAGGAGCTCACCGACAAGCTGGAGGTGAGGCCCCGCCGCCCTTCTCCTTCCCTCCCTCCTTCCCCCGGCCCGCAGCGCTCCGTAAGGGGCCCCCGCTTCAGGGCCTGGTCGCCGGGAGTCCCGCGGTCTCTCCCGGCAGAAAGCGGCTGCTTCTTCCCCGGCAAACCCCGGGGACGGCAGACAGGCACGGGGCCTGCCGGACAACCCAGGGAAACTCCCTGTGGCCATGATGGGGAGGGAAAGGGTCTAAGAAAACCCTCTTAGGCCTGGGGGAGGCAAATCGGCTTGTTCTTCGGCCTCCCCGGCTGCGAGGGTGCATATCGGCCTGGGGATGGGCTACAGCACCTTGCCTGGGGAGGCTCCGGTGGGTACTGTTTTGCCCAAGGACCCCGGTACCACCTGAGCAAGGAGATTTGCACTGTGCTTGGCTTGTCACAGAAATGCCTCGGAAGTTAAATTCATACAGCAGGTACTGAGCTACAAGGCATATGTAACCCTCATGCTTAAGCTGTTGCAGCTCAGGCATTAGGCATGGCAGGAGATAAGCCCTAATGATAGGGCTCTGTTTGCTGGCTGCTCAGAAAAATACCTACAGGTATCTGGAGAGAGCTGTTTGCCAGAAACTCAGTGGATTGAGCTATTTCTTGATTTTTAAGGATGAAATAGAGCTATTAAAATGCAAAAGACTTGCACAGGTTTCTTCTTTTGGAAGAACTCTCTTGCACAACTGTGTAAGAGAGCCAGCTATCTCTACTCCTTTTCTCAGAGATACTCTTGAAATTTTAATTCTTCCAAGCTAGTAGTACTGATCACAAAGATAAGAAAAAGCCTCTCTTGCCTTTCTGGAGAGAGTTTGAACAGCACTGGATTTTCAAATTCCATTCAAATTTCATTCAAATTCCATGTCACAGCCCTAGAACAGTTGTTTCTTCACAGTCTTGCATATTCCTGTGTTCTATCTGCATGGACTTGCATCTCAAGTTCAAAACAATTTGGGAAATCAGTGTGGCCTTGGTTCTACTGACAAAATTCCTTTCTGTTAAACCTAGCACTTTACCCTAGCTGATCCTCTTTGCAGGGAAATCTCTCTGCATTTACTATTCTGATAGAAACAATAGTCAAGGTGACATTTCCTCAAATTGTTTAGTGGCATGATTTATCAGAGTTGAATTTCCCAGAGTATTAAGATTTGCCAGAGCAAATGATTTCAGGCTGATCTTTAAGCAAGAACAGACGTATGTGGTGGTGTGCTGACGTGATTCTCCTGGTGAGTTGGAGTAGAAGCTTTTTTACCGTTAAAGGGAAAATGCACAAGTTTAGGTCCTTGCTGAGCTGCCTGCTGGGGAGCTAACCTACTCCTCACTGTAAAATGAAAAGATGAAAAGGAGGGTAAAAACTATGACCTTATAGTAATTTAAATAACATCCCCCAAATGTTTTCTTATAGGTCCACTCAGAAGGTGAATGAAGGGATGATAAACAGCCAATTCTTTACATTTTTTCATCTCATGACTACTACTCTAACTTTACAGTTGAATAGCAGATACCTGCTTTTCAGGCTGCCATCTGATAGGAATTAGTGTTATCTGCTTAAGGGTCAGATTTTTTCCTGCTGGGTTTGGCAGATCTAAAACAGTGCTGCTTCACACACACACACACACAAAATATCAAACTTCAACATTAATCTTCTACAACACAACCCTGTTAATCCTAAACTCGATAGATTAAATGTTGGCCTCCTACTGTTGCCACTGAAGTGAACAAAATTCCACAATAAGCTTTTTTGGTTTCAGAGGAATGGGGAAGAAGGACCCACATCTGTTACCTCCTTCCCTGTGCTGAGAACTTTCTGATGATGACCAGAAGCAAAGTCTCAAATGAGATACTTGGTGACAATTGCACCCAATACATTGATTTTTAAATGGCATTTAGGTAGAGAGATTTTCTCCCAGTTAACAGTTCAAAGTTGATTACAAGAGCTCAGTGAAACCTCTCCATTTCCCAACAGTCATTACACTGGCCTGCTCCTCTGGTACCCTGCCTGAAGACTAAATGTGTTCCAGTTTTGTGGATTCATTACTGAAGTGCAGCATACCTACCACACACCTACTCTGGCAACTTTCACTTAACAGCCTAAATTCAAATACATTCCTAATCATGGAACTGAAGTCCTGTAATAAATTTTGATATGTGATCCTAGTAATTTTCATCCTCTGTAAGGGATTAAAAACAGCTTATTCCTCTGTTCCTCTGACACAGAGGAGGTCTATTTTACAGTATGGACCCTCTCTGTCAGTTGGGAAATTCCCATTTACTGTCAGTTCTTTAAATTACAACTGGCCCAGCTCAGTGAACTTCTAAAGAAGCTGCTTTCAGAAGAACATGTCTTCCAAAAAGCAGTTCTGTTTAAAAATCAGTGGACGTTGGATGGAGACACACTCGGGGAACAAGAAACTCCACTAGTAATCACTACCTGCAAAAAAACCCAAAAAACTCTGTCCAGATCTGCAGCCATGTGGGTGCTGGCGTGAAGGCTGGTGAAGGGAGATAGCTGCTGGAAGAGGCAGGAGGAATCAGCATGTTACATCTGGCTCATGCCCCTGTCTTTGCAATAGTCTCTCTGTGCCCCACTGCCCTGTTCTGGTTTCCCCATCTCAAAAGAACCAACTTGATATTCTTCACCTCCCTCTAACTCCAGCCTTTGTGATGGCTGTTTATTTGAGCTATATGTAATGTGAATTTTCTTTCATAGTAAGGGACTAAAGTGGTTTTTAAGTGATTGACAAGGCTTATCTGTGGCTTCTGAATCACAATGGAGTATGTCTGGGGAACTCCACCTGCAGTGCTGCTCCTCAGCAGGCTGAAGTTTCATCTTCCATTTAGAGAAGGCCCTGAATCTTTCCAAATGTTGCCTAGCAGTGAAAGAGACAGCACTGTAAAAAACTGCATTTACAGCATGCCACTCAAAGTTAAAGTGTGGCTGCTCCAGCCACACTTAGGCTACAAACAAGATTTCTTTGCAATGGTTGTCATGGGTCTGCTGGGGAGATCTTATGCCTACTTATTGTATTAAAAAATAATTGTAATACTTAGTGTTTTCATTTGCACAGGGTGCTCTCTTTTAGTGCCTGAAACACAGGGAAATACTTCTGCTTTGGTCCAGTGCTTGTAATCAGCCTTCTCTCACATTTGAGAGTTTCCCAAAGTCTTGAATATGCAGAAGGATCTGGAACAGCACAAGCAGGGTGCTGGTACACTGTGCTGCAAGGAGCATAGGAAAGGATTTGGAGATAAGGTCAAGAAAGAGACAATGTGGCATCTTCTGCAGGGCAAGAGGTGGAAGATTAGTGACAACACAAGCCAGAGGGCTGCTGGAGAAGTGAAGAGGTTTGACATTCAGATCTGCTTGGGAAGACGGCAGAGACCCTGCAAGGCAGGCTGTGTGTCATCAGCCCAGGGGAAACAGCCACCTCACAGCCTGTGTTTCTAACAAGCAATAAAAAGCCACTTCACATAAATGTAGCACAATTTTCATTTCTCCCCAGCAGGTTTATTTTCCTCTCCTAGCAGGAGTGCCATAGGGATTGCTCACTGGGGATGATACCCAGGGAGAAAAGGGCGAGTGCTGCTAATGCAGGGCCCAGTGGGTTTCTGTTCTTTGCCAAGACACGTTCCTAAAAAGCTGGTGAACTCAGTATCAGCAGGTTATTCTGCTGCTTCTGACAGAACACAACCAACAAGGCAAGGGCTCCTGTTCCCCAGTTTTCCCTGCTAACCTTGGGACATGCCATGTCCCCAATCTGTCTGTTCTGCAATTATGCACATGGCTTCAATCACCAGGGGAAATTCAAACTCAGTTTCAGAGATGGGATTCTTTCAAATGGGCACATTATAAATCTGTTTTGACCTGATTTGCAGCTCTGTTTCAGTCAAGCCCTCATTTAACTGAGACTGTAAAACATACTAAAGTTCCACCAGATCCATGCTGTCCCTCATTTTCTAGCCAGTCCTAAGCAGAGTCTCTAGAGCTGAGTAGTTCCTAAAAAGCCTGTAACACAGCCCATGTATGTAAATAATGTCTGTAGAAACTATTTCATTGCATCTATTGCCATTCCAGAGCAGACTGCATCAAACAATAGAGTTACTGTGCACTATCAAACTACCAGACAACTAATTAGGTCAGGAATAGAAGGAGCAAATGGATAGATGATTCAACTGTTGTTCGTAAGACCCATATGACAAGAAAGATGCCTCATCTAGATTCCTCATCAGCAGTAAGGATACACTTTGTGTAGTTTTGACTATAAAAGCAATTTTAAAATTAATTATGCCACTGCCCACGGCCATTGCTTTGGAGTTCAGCTGGGCTCTGCTGAATCAATTGGCCTGCCTGGCCTATCTATTCCTCCTATTGACACTCAGCCTGCTTTACTCTTTTGGCAATTGTTTCAGTAAAAATTCAATGTGCTGATCTCCAGAGGCCAAGGACAGGACAATTGCTGGAAACAGAAAGCAAGTTTAGTGCCAGTGACCTGCTCTGACACCGGACTGCCACCTCCATGGCACTGTCATGCTCTAGTACCATTCTTTTTCTTGCACAGAAGGTTTCAGCCCTAAGCGCAGAGGAGGAAAAGGAGGCAGCACTCACTTCTTTCCTAACCTCTTCTCCCTCCTCTTATCTAGCACCTAGAACAAGAGAAACACGAACTAAGGAGGCGATTTGAGAACAAAGAAGGAGAATGGGAAGGAAGGGTGTCTGAACTGGAAAGTGATGTCAAGCAGCTGCAGGACGAGCTGGAGAGGCAGCAGGTTCATCTGCGCGAAGCTGACCGTGAAAAGACACGGGCTGTCCAGGAACTCTCCGAACAGAACCAAAGACTTCTGGACCAGCTGAGCAGGGTGAGTCCCCACAGCATGATGAGGGCAGGCACTCAGCCTCCTTGGTCCCAGGAAAGCCTCACACCTCTGCTATAAACCACCTCTCAGGCAAATAAGCAGAAAAGCTTCCTTTTTAAGGGGAAAAACCCCAAATAGTTCTGCATCTGGTCAGATAACACAAGTGTCCCTATAAAACATGCTGCTGTTATACTGAATTTTATACCTTTAAGCAATGCTGCATTTTGTTGGCCAAACAGTAATGTTTCCAGGTTGAGTAATCATTAACTGCATAGATCTGTCTCAGCTGTTTTTGTGTCTAAAACAGATTTAGAAAATCTATTTCTAATTTACAAACACAGCATACAGGAAAAAGGTTAATTTGTAATAGTGAAGTGAAAGGTTTTTTTGCTGGCCTCCCCTTTTTGACATACATTGGCTATAATGTAGAATTGAACATACCACATCATTCTAAGATGCTGTGTCCCTGCAGACAAGCTTTCCCATTGTTAGATGTGTGAGAACCTACTGAAATTCCTTGGAATGGCATGCTTCAGCAAAGACCTTAACTTGCCTCTAAACGAAAGAGGGTCTATAGTGAGGCTCCTACAAGTCAGCCTGATGGACTGAATACTTCCAGCATGGGTTTCTTTCTGACAGCAAAGACTTAACAGTTTCTGCCTGTTCCCCCAGAAGTTAACCTGCCTTCTAGTATTAAGAACCTTAGGCTTTTTCTCCTAACTGGACGGACAGTACAAACAGTAATTTTAATGCTTGCAAACGCAGCAGATGAAAGCATTTTCTTCTCCCTAGTTGCTTAACCACAAAATAGCACAGAAAAAACCCACACACCACAGATTCATGCTGAAGAGGCCCATCTAACGTGTAAGAACACATTTCAGACTAGATTTGGTCAGAAATGAGTCTCTGGGGCTGAGACAGGGATTACCTAAGGTAGGCTAGAAATCTTGATTACAACACTAGGAGCAGAAGACCCTAAAACAGGCCATGCATTTAGTCTACTCACTTGTCTTCAGTAGACCTGGGCATGCAGAAGTCCTGTGCTTCTGTAGATGAGAGGAGCAGGTATCAGGTATAACACTGTACTGACACTCAAGATCATTCTGCTGTAGATTTGCTTCTCAAGTACTAAAAACACTTAGCCCGAGGATATTTAGCTTTTATGTAAAAAAACCAAATGAAAAAAACCCTCAAGTTCTGTAACTTAGAAACACTGCTAAGTTTAGTTGTGTTTATAAAGCACTATCTCCCAAGTATGGGGGATGAGCTACTAAAGATCATTCACCTTTTCTCTGAAGAGTGTATTTCACATATAACACAGATGAGAGTACACCCAAGCCCTGGCACAGCTCTTGTGTTATCTGGATTCTTACTCAGGGCCAAGACCTTGGCCTCCACCAGATCTGGATGACCCTCAATTATTTTCTATGTATGCAAGACTTCCCTCATTGGCTAAAAAATGTTAGATTTGTTATAGCCTCAGCATAAGCACAAAGATCACTCTAGAAGATAGAAGAGGAAACCTGGACAGCTTGTGGCTTTAAGCCACAAGGGATTATCCTCACATGACACTTGCCCTACAGGAGCTTCTTGCAGCCCAGCTGCTCAGAGAGCTGTTCAGCAAAGCCTTGTGCAAAGGAACCACCAAGTTAGGTCTACCAGCATGCAGTGTCCAAGCATGGGCTTCTCTTATCTCCCTATCACTAACAGAAACAGTCTTCGTCCACCCATTTCAGAATTGCCACATTCTGGGGAAAACTTGACTCTTGGTGCTACCCTCCATGCTCCAGCCCAGCTCTGCTCCCAGCTTGGAGAACTGTTGTTCTCCAATGCACACAAGGCAGACTGATAGGAGGCAACTTATGCTTGCCAAGACACAGTTCTGGTGCTCAAAGAGTTTCCCACCTGACCAAAACTTGCTAGTAGCTCAAATACAGCACGTATAAAGCAAGGATGCAAACAATCTTCCTAGAGGCAAGAGAATCTGGGCAAATTGAAACAGTCCTTCACCCAGGGCTTTAGTGAGGCTTTTCAAAATCTCAGTATTATATTAGCACTCAATTACTCAGTGCTTAGTATTCCATGTTTGCTGCTCCGTAGTGTAATCAGTCTTATTTGTGTGGTCTCTTACTCTGAAGAGGTTATGCATATAATCCTTGAGGCAGTGGTGGTGCTTAAACCCTGCACTCACACAGTTCTGGCTCCTGTTACTACTTTTGCTTTCAATAAATAAAAAGGACAAGTAGAGCTGCATGGATGTGCCAGCCTACAGAGGTGTTGCTGGTATCCTCCTTGCATTCTTGGCTCTGGATTTTGCACCTGCCTTGTGTGTTACAGTGGGTTGTTTGGGAGGAGAGGGTTATGAGAAGGCTGTGATAAAACAATTAAAGCTTTATTCAGACCTCACTCACAGAACAGAAAGGCTTCTCTCTGGTACAAGTGATTCTACACTAATAGGTATTCTCTCTTTAAATCTAATTTCTACTTTTTAGCAATTAACACCTTGTGACCCAATTTCACAAGACTTGAGCACGTCTCTCCTGGGGAAGGTATTCCCTTGACACTAAGCTCTGTATGTCAAATGACAGCCTCAGCCTCCCAAGCTACCAGCCCACATGGCCCTGCTTGTTCCTCTGGAGTCCCTGGATTTCAGCCCCTTTTACCTCAAAGCAGGGCAGCATCCATCATCTCCTTTGTCCTACCCCTCCTCCTTCCTGCTATGATATTCTTTCACTAACTAGTTAAGATTTAGGACATTTTTTCAGCCCTCCCTTCCCCAGAGATGAAAGGCCAACACAAGCACATACTTTTTTTTCTAAGTCTGGCACAAATGCTAACAAACCAAGTGCACTGTCCTGCAGACCCACACAAATAGGCCAGAGGGACCTGGAAAGATCTATCTTGTAATTAAAGCATGGGACTGAAAAAAAATCCATCCTCAGTTCTGGCAAAGACTGATAAGGGAAACTCAAAAGATAGGGATTTCAAGTCTGTTCCAGTCTCTAAAAATGGGGATAACTGTCTTGCCTCAAAGTGGCCAAGAGGCTAAAATAAGGTCATAATATGATTTCAGGTCTTCAGATAAGATGATGATACAGGAGAACTTTACATATCTAATAACAGTAAGCAGGCTATAAGGAACTTTGCCTCTTCTTGAAATACAGACTTTGATGTGGTTCTCTGCTTTTAGCAGAACAGAAATACTGCTCTGGGTTACACAAGTATTAAACCATGGGGAAATTAGGTGGGCTGGACTGGGACCTCATAGTGAAAGATATGATTCAGATGCCAAAGATCACGCTTAAGATCTCCACAGTAAACTTATTTTTTTATTTACTAAGTGATGATTAAAATCCTTTCTGCATATCAATTTGGTTTCCCTCCCTCTGCCTCGGTACAGCAAAGCATGTAGTAACTCTCAGCAGTGTGTTTGCACCAACCTAAATGCCAGTTTTACCCAGAAGAACTGCAGAGCACATTGTAAGCAGTATGCCAAGGTACATACCACTCTCCTTGATGCTCAAAGATAAAATATATGAGGTAAAGTACATTTTTGCTGAGGAAGTTGATGCTTAGGAATTATTATATATTCTGTTTCCAGCTACTTCAGTCTCCCATCTGCTTCAGTTATCCATTTGGGAAAAAAAAATCCTATGCTTTCTGTCCTGTTATGTTACAAAATTTGGGAGGAGGGGGTATAGGGGAAGGTCTCCCCTTACACATGTCCACATCACCCAACACAGCAGGAGTCCCATCCCCACCTTTGGGCTTGTAGGAGCTAGTAATGCAAATAATAACACAGAGCTCTTTTTCTATAATGAGGCAACATATTACTACTTTGTCAGGAAGTGAATGAAAAAAGACTTTCACACTCTTTCCAAGCGCCTTCACCAGATGGCTTTCCCACACATTTCCTGCTACTGAGCTCTGGGCTCCTGTAGATGTTTGCAACATGGAGCTTGGGCGAGGATGTATCCTTCCCACTTCAGCTGGGCTTCTTTTATGGTACATAGAGCATAAGGAAGTAATTTCACCATGTCAAGCCCAGGTAGTTTCTGCAATGAAAATCTCTTTTCAGTGTCAGGAAGAAGAGTGTCATCTTGCACTGCTGAAATAGCTCTTTGTGTTCAGAGAGGAGTGCTCAGTGGCTGTGGCATCCCTCGAAGGGGCCCTCAATCACCAAGTTCTTATATTCACTCAGCATCTAGTGCCAACATACTGCTACAAAGAATGAGGTGTTTCTGGTACAGCAAGAAAATTATCAGCCAGCTCACAAGTCTCCAAAGGAGGTTTTATTTGCTAGCCACAAAACCTTCCTTTCACTAATATTTCACTTGAAGTTTTGTTTCTAACTTCAGGCTATAATACACTGCATAGCTTCAGACTGGCAGGCACTGCCTGGCTTTGATTTGAGAAACATCTCTTAATTAAAGAATGAGATGACCATATTATATTCTCCCTTCCAAATCACTTTTACTTTAAACACATCCTTTTGTGGGCTACAACATACTTGCCAGAGAGGCAGATCTACTATCAATTATTGATCTCAAGAGCTTTTTTTTAAATGGTTGTTTGTTTGTCTATCAGCATAGGAACAATGTTGGTTTTAAGAAAACTAGATTAATAATTTAAAGAAAGTTACTGGAACAAATGTGCTGGCCAAGATTCACTGCTTTTGCCATGCCAGAGACCTGTAGCCACTACATTTTGAGTTAGCTTGTCTGTAATTACTTACATTATCTGTGAAGATGCTTGAAACAAGCCTCCTTACATTTCTTCTTTATGAAGTTCTCTCCAATAGCCCAGGAGTGTGTAATGGGAAACTCAAGGCTTACCAGAGAGGCAGATGAGTCAGGCTGAATTTAAGCACTGCTTCAGGGGTTTTGTTTTTAAACAGAAGAGGATCTTGAGTGGATCTAGGCTCAAAAAGTACTTTGACTACCCCCCGTTTCAAGGTGCAGATGAGTCACTAAACTGACTTCTTTTCATAAAAAGCCTCTAGCTTTTGCTGTGGCTTAAAGTGTTCACTGAAGCTACCAGTAAGGAGTAGCTTACTGTAAGGAGCTCCATAGGGAGCTACTTAAATTGCATATGGAGTCCTGAACAGCAAATCTTGATCTGCTTCACCTCTGAGCAGTCTAAATTCAATGGAGGGGGAGACTGCATGAGAAGAGGCAGTATCCCCTCCCACTGAAGGGGCTGAATTTTCCTGGCAGCTTAGGTAGGGCTGTCCCACTCCTTGCAGACAGACAACCCTGCCAGCATTGTTTTGTGCTTGGCATAAGGCATACTTATGTTACATATGGTGGAGCAAGAGGAAAGCAGATACCAGCACGAGCCAAACATTGAAGCCACCAAATCTCCCATTAACCACATCAAGCACCCTCCAGCTCCCTGCCCCTCTGGAGCACCAACAGATTCCAGCAACATGTAACCAGATCCCAGATCACACAAAAAATACTGATTAGTGTACATGCAGGAAAGGCTCCTTGTCACCAACTATTTCTTCCCTAGCAGAGAGCACTTGTTAATAATTCAGCTTCATGCCACATCAGGACTGGAGCTGAGGCTTTCTACACAAAAGCTGTAAATATAGGATGTGACTGCAGCTGCCTGTTATTGCCTGCAAAGTCCTTCAATGAAATGACTCAGTGCCCTAGAAGGTAATGAAGAAACATCTTGAGGTCACTGATGAGTAGCACTCACCCCCATCCATCTAGGGGAAGGGAGAAAAGCAGGAAGAAAGGCTCTACCTTCTGATGAGAATCTGGCCAAGCCTGTAGCATGATCCCCATTTTAGGGCACCCAGAGCTTCAGGAGCCAACTGGAATAGGGCCATCCAGACAGCAGGACAGAAATGCAGCAAAGCCCGGAGAAGTGATTTCAGCAACAAGGAGGAGAGGCACCCCTACTGTTTGCCCAATGATTCTGCACCCACGATTCTTACTTTTGTATACTTTGGTTTAAGTATTGAAGAGCACGGAGGGAATGGGCAGAAAGCTGTACACACAATAAAACAGGGGCACACACTGCTACTGAACCAGAATACAGGGGGTGCCCCCCCTAAGGAAAGGGTTTAAAAATTACTATAAAGATTTTTTAAAATTATGTTACTGTTAAGGCAGTGGAACTACACAGATTCCTGCTGCTGGGAAAAGTGATAGCATCCATCAGCTCCAGGGGCTGGGTGGGACCCTCATCCACCCCCCAGGACAGTTCATCAGGTACCCCCCCCATCCCTAGGGACCTCTTGCTGGTTGCTAGGAGACAGCACACCACGGTCCTGGCTGGTGATGTTGCTGTGGCAACCAGCTGTGATTTCTCTGCTTGTAATGTCCTGACAGTCAGCAGACACGCAGGGAAACGCACTTGTGACGTCCAAGGCAGGTGAGCGGGTGGGAGAGGCCTTGTCTGCCACCTCTGTGGGCTGGGCTTGCTGCCAGGAGGTGTCCTCCAGAATCCACCACTTCATCCCCTTGTTTCCTCCCCTTGTCACACCAATTATTCCCCTAAATCATCCTGGAGATTTCCCAGCCCGAGGCAGCCTGTTGTCCACGCCACCCACAATGAATTTTTCAGCCTGTGAGGGGAAAAGGTGAACATTTCATTTCCTCAGTAAAAAGAGCCCCTCGTCAGCAGGTCATCAGCTCACACAAGGTGACCCCACCAGGGCTTGGCAGAATGTACCCTTCCTGAGTCCAGCTCTGGGAACTCAAAGCAACACAAATTATCTGCCAGAGCCACTGAACCTCTGTGCTGTGTGTAGCTCATCTCACATCCTCAGAGGCTTGTGGTGCCTCTGGATGGAGCAACAGAGACTGCCCACATGAGACACCCCTAGAGCCCAGATCTCCAGCCCCCATGACCTAGGCAGCATATCAGCAAGGAACAAGTGTCCAGAGCACCATCTAGGACAAATATACGTAACTGTTAACCACCTGGTAGTCAGACATGCACTGCTCTTCCCTGCACTTCAGACAATTCCAGCTTTCACCTCTAGCAAGTGGTTTTGGAACAGATTTCTGGAGTTTCTGCAAGGCTTCTGCCTTGAGATATTAGCAGCACCACTAAACCATGAACATCTGAAAGCAGAAACCCATCATGAAACTGAAGCTGAACTTGTTCTGGGGTGAGAAGATAAAAACCTGAATGAATTGCTTCCTTCCCTCTTGCACTGCACTGAAAATTTCAAGTGGCTGTTCTGCTTGGGTCCAGAGTGTTTGTTATTGGAACTGTTTTATTATGCAGCAGCTCAGAGGTAGAAACATGTGGGACGAAGAGATTTTTTTTTTTAATACTTCTGCTTATTCACACTTGCTGTAAACACTTCCTCCAGGACATTCCAGAAAGTAGGACACAAAGTGTTTGCATGCAGCCACTGCACTACTAGCTAGAACCAGAGCTGAACGTGATTGAAAGCTTTGCAAATACCTATGTAAGAAAAACCCAATTAAAAGCATTTCATCCTTAAAGAGCCATTCTGGGTTATAAAGTTTGTACAACTTATAATGAAAGTCTTTAAATTCCTTTTTTTTTTTTCCCTAAGTAGGATTATTTTTTCTAGATGCAATTTAGTAGACAAATCAAGAAGGAGGTCTCTTCTACACTGATTTTTTTCTTTTTGCCAGCTGTATTAGGTGTTTTGATTACCCATGAAAGCATAGAGGTCCCTTGCAAAGAGCCTAATCAACATTTGGTTTAGAATGGCATTTAGGCAAAACCCAATTTATTTTGAGCAATACAGACCTGGCTTGTGCTTGGTAATACCACCCATGGGCACAGAAAATGCCACCATACATGGCAACATGAATCTGTGTAGAGATGACAGTACAACAGCAAACAACTGAGTGAGTAGGACATAAATCCAGTGACCTGCATGACAGAGCAACTGGGGTAAAAGGCTGCTC
This sequence comes from Florisuga fusca, assembly GCA_038090715.1. Classification (NCBI taxonomy): domain Eukaryota; kingdom Metazoa; phylum Chordata; class Aves; order Apodiformes; family Trochilidae; genus Florisuga; species Florisuga fusca. The sequence continues at coordinate 10,287,022 of JAAWXA010000024.1, read as the reverse complement.
ATAAGTAGACCAAGAGAGCATTTCATTTGGAGGACATACAGGTTGGTCTAACAATTTCATTAGGCAGTTCTGTAGCTGCAGACATTTGCACCAGATTTCCTTCATGGACAGAGTCCCTGTCAGTGTCTGAGGAAGGAGACTGCCAAGAACAGAAGTGCTGGGAACACTTCCATTAACTGTTCTCATCATCTCCTAACTGCCCTTCCCTGGGAAGTTCTAATGTTGAAACATGTACATTCTCTGCTAACATAGAACAGCTGCAAAATCTTGGACTATATGGGTGCCTAAGACACCCAATTTCACTTGTAAATGGTATTTAAAGAGCAGATTCTAGTTTGACTGTGCAGTTCATCTGACCTAAAAAAAATCTATGGTGTCTTATCTTCACTACTTCCTCCTTCCCTTTTGTCCCTCAGTCTTTCTTCCCTCCTGGACACATCTCAAATCTCAGCTAAAGATTAAGTTACCATCAGCCTCAGTCTGGCAGTTGTCTCCACAGTTTTGTTCCTTAAGCTGATATGAGACCACATTATCCCCCTGTTCCTTTGGGGTTAGGTTGGTCTCCACTTTCAATACATCAAAAGATTCTACAAGGTCTCCATCAAAGGAAGCTTTTGGGAAGTGGCCAAGTAGTCACACAGGGCTGGCCAGTTTTTGCCTTGGCATGAGAAGACCTAGGGAAAGTTAAGTCTGAAAGAGGTTTCTCTGCCTTTTATGCAGGAAAGCCTTCAGGAATATCAGGTCAAGGATTCTTGTTATTTATGAATACTGAAGGAAAAAGGCAGAGAAGCCTGAAAGAACACTCACAAGAAATAAGTGATCTCTAAGGCTTTGTAACAGAGCTGTGTTTTCACTCTACATGGGCTTAAAGTAACCTAAGGGGGGAAAACAATGTAACCAGGGGTATTTAGAAGTAGGTTCCAACCTTTGCTTGCACATGAGCTCTTGAACAGACTCAGATAGTAGGGAAGTTAAAATTTCCAGATTTATGTTTATATGAATCCAAATGAGAAAGCCTGAAATGACCACATTTGTTAAAGAGAGAATGTTTTAGAACTTAGCAGTGTGATATTTGTCCAAATAACATCTATTGATCAGCTATGAAATTGCACAGGGATTTGCTAACTCAAATCATCTCTGTAGTTTTAGCCTCTAATCCAGAGAGATTTATTTCCCTAGGCTTTACTGGCTCTTATATTTCCCTTTGTGCACAAATTCTTCTTACATGTTGTGCTTCTTGCTCTTTATTTCCCTCTCCACCTTAGCACAGGGGACCAGACATCTTAGTGAAGACTAATAAATATTCAAAGCATTAAAAGCTCAAGGCAAATGCTTATTAAATTGATGATTTCATTAAGACTACCACCTCTTCCTGGAGCCTTTCTGTGCTTGCAGCACTGGTGCCATGCACACAGGCCTTTACCCTGCAGAACTAAGACAAGGAGGGGTCCCCCAGTCTTGGGCTAATTTATCAATCTCTGCTGCCAGCTGCATATCCCTGGTGCTTTTAAAGCCACGTAAATATGTGCATCTCAAGATCTCCCAGGCAGCACCCTGCCTTCACACAGAGCTCATACTGGACACAGACCCCAAAACAAGCCAACAGTGTAATTTCAAAGCAAGACTGGAGGCAGGGTGAAACATTGCTCACAAGCCATATTCTTGACTGGCTGGAACAGACAGACCAAGCACCATTTAGCTTGGAACCCCTTGAAGGGGAGGCAGGTGTCACTGCAGAGATCTATACTGAGATTGTAGACACTAATTTGACCAACCTAAAACAACTCCTCAAAACCCACCTACAGAGGATTAAAAGGTTGATTTACTTCATTTAAAGAGGCCTCCTCCATTCCAGGCATTATCTAACCCAGCAGCTCAGAGCTGCTTACTGAGATTAACTCTGGCACCAGGAGACACAGCCCATCAGCTGAAGGCTGGATCTCAGCATCTCCTTCCTTTCAAAGGATTCATTTGTATCAGGCTTTGAAAACTTGGGAAATTCCTTCCATCTTCCCATCTTTCATAATCCCCCATCAAGAGACAGTACCACAGACTAAGAAGGTCAAGCTGGAGGAAAGGGAAGGAGAAGGCAGCCTGTCTTCATTACAGCTCACTGCCTTACCTCAAGACAGGAAGGGAAGGTTTGCCTTCCCTATTGTGAGACAACTCCAGACCATACAGCTTTCATCTTCCTGGTCCCAGATATGGGCCTCCTCCATCAGTCTGTGCCCCTTGTCATGCCCAGGGAGCATACTGCCAAGAAAACATTTTCCTATGTGAAACAAATGATGCAAAAGCTTTTCCAAGCATTAACTTGTTCAAATGAAGATACTAGCTCTCCCAATTCTTTTGGGAGCTATAAGCCACCCAGGTGAGGGAAAATAGCCTAATCTAACCAAAATGCCTGTTCAGACTCAGATACCAAGTAGCCTGTGACATTAACCCTTCCCACAGCTCAGGGAATTTGACATAAGCACCCAGAGCCAGCTGGTCCTGGTGCAACTGGGCTCACCCTGGGGACAAGGAAGGAGGAAACAGCTGGTTGTGCTGGAATGTCATTGTCAAAGCACACATCTATGTCTGCATTCCCCCCCTCCACTCTTCCCTCCTCCCAGATCACTTGGCATGCAAGACGTTTGCATAAGGCACCTGCTGGTATTTCAAGCAGATAAGTGGAGAGTTTTCATTAAGCCTGTGTCAGCACCACGGACTGAAATGGCTTGTTTATAGTTACAGCCTGCTGATGCTGCAGAGTGCAGGTGGGCAGCCATCTCCCAACACCACAAAAGCCTTGTCTGCCCTTCTGTGCAGGAGTGGATGAGGCCACTGCAGGATAAATTGGAAACATCAAGGCCAAGTTGCTGCCACTTTTAAGAACACAAGGAATCTTTTTGCTTCTGTACCATCAGTCTCCCATATTCATCACAGAAGAGGCAGTACTTCAAAGGCACTCAATCACATTGGTGGTGCATTCCACCAGCATCATTAGGCAAATGTCCATAAATACCCTTCTCACATACCTTGTATCACTGAGATTATACTTGTCTCCTTGGCAACTGTCAGATGATGTATAATTCTAGCAGGGATTAGCCCCAATGAGCCTTATAACCCTCACATAAATTCCAGTTCTATGAAGAGACCTGGCCAAATACTCTCCCTTCCTTGCAATGTTAAAATGTTGCCATAAACAATATTAAATTGAAGAACTCGTCAGTAAACCTGACTAAGGATGAAAACTAATATGGAGCTTTTCAAGTGTCAGTAATTTGTCTTGTCCTCCAAACAAGTAAGTTTGAGACATATGGATATAGTTGGTCTTTTATAGCTTGACAAGTAAAGCTGCATTTTGAATCAGTACTTAAGTAAAGGCTTGTGCTGAAAACTTGGGCTCTAATATCTTTATCTCCTTTGTCCCTTGGTGCCAGTGGGGATCACGCTGGGAAATTCCAAATCCCCACAAGAGCTTAACAAACTTATGCTATGCTTTAACCTATTAATTTCTGGAAACTAGCCTGGATTCAGGGCAACACAGTCCAAATGCATTCTCTGTCCAATGTCCAGTTGTACTGAAACTTTCAGCCTCTGAGCAAGCAGATATGGGCTGCACCCTCATGCCCCACTCCAAAGCATTGAGTCAAGGAGGTACAGCCCTAACAGCACTAAGTTTCTGCAAATGAAGCATTACTCTGCTCTGTGACATGTCTGGACCTGGTGAGGAAGAAGTTGCTCGTCCCTTGGTACCCCACCTAAGAGTAGGCTTTTGTGGTACTAACATAACACCAGTGAGACTTGTCCCCACAGAGGAAATGCAGAACACACCAGTGTGGGGAGCCAAGCAGCACTGCATTATACATAACTGTTAATGATTGGAGCACCTAAATGATAACCTGCTTGTGGTGCACAGATGACACAGTTAAACTTCTTGTTCCTTCTTCAGTCCATTTGAGTCTTAATGTTCCAGATTGAGATCTGTTCTAATTCAACAGAAAAAAACCAACCAAACAGGAAAACAACCAAAACCCAACTTGGAGCAGAGACAAGGAAAGGAGGCTACAAGCACCAGCCTCAACAGCCATACCCAAACTAGACACACTAGAGCAGAAATAAAAGTATGTAGTTAAGCAAACAAATCTCTGGAACAGCATTGTGTCTTTATATGGATTCAACAATGTACCATGGTTTGTATCTATTAAGACTAATCAACTAGTGTGAGCTGAGAAGAGGAAAAAAAGTCAAGGATCGTTCCAGGAGGTAGGTCACAAAACAGCAAAGCCAAGGGGTGATGGGGAAGCCAGTGTAGATAGCATAGTGAGAGGCAAAAGGAAAAGTCTTGGCACAAGCAGGTTAGCAATGATGCCACATGTTTTCTTTGTATGCTGCTGTGGAGCTCTTTGCTCCCCAACGATACGCAAACTCCAGTGCACATCTCACCATGTGCAAGACAGGAGGGAGAAATGTCAGTGGTTTGAGGAAGGTCATTTTTAGCACAGATAGGATAAAAATCTTCCTAGATAATTCACATACCTAAGTCCTAGTAGAAGTTTTAAGTGATACCATTTTAGACACTCCTGCACGCAGAAAGCACTTAGGAAATCTAGCATTGCTACCACAGGCTTGTGCACACAGAAAAATTCAGCTACAGCAACAGGAGGAATAAAAACTGCTGGGAGCTGAACACCACAATCTCCTCTGACACTGATCACATTATTCTTGCTTTCAGACAGCAAGAAGAAGAGAAAGTTAATCATTTATATACACTGATGCTAGGGAACACCCCAGTTTAAAATCCTCCCATAGTAACATAAGAACTGAAGGAGCAGATCAGCACATGATCAAGTGCAGGATAATCCACACACACTCATGTCAGGTAGCCCTCTCTGCTGAAGATAAAGGGATAAGTGAACCCAACTGGAAAGCAATGGAAGCTGCCACAGTTCAAGTATCAGCACACCCAAACAGGGCTTTCAAAATGAAGCTCACTCCCACAGCCCTGTACCTTGTCAGGGAGACTTTGAAGGTAAAGAACAGCCACTGCCACACCATTTTGTTGTGTTTTACTTGGTGTACTTTAGTTGGTCTCCTGTTATACCAGGGTCAGAAAGCACATACACAGGGTGTATGAGACTCATGAGTCCATTTGCTTAAAAGCACCAGAGCCAAAACCAACAGCACTTCCTCCACACTCTCTCCTCTTTCTGCCAAAGGAAGAAAGGCCTTTACACAGTCTGCCCCATCAAGATAAATCACTGAGTGTGAAACAGGATTTTGGTGAAGGAAGGATGCATGCTCTCCCTTCTCTTGTCAGGACAGCTTTATCAGGATGCTGCTTCTTTCCAGACAAGGCCTCAGACACCAGGGAAAAAAACCACCTTCTCTCAGCATCAGACACACCGGTCAGGTTGCAAATTCTCAGAGCATCTGTCAGTACAGTGTTTCCCAATCTAAAATCTTGTGCAGTGCTTACAGGTCTCCTCACCCCAGTGGTGGTTTGCAGGCAGCCTCATGACTTGGCTGCACAGAAACCTGGGCTGCAGATCACTCCAGTCCCCATGGCTTCCTGGCACCTGCTCCCTGCCCTGGCTCACCACAGGCTTGCTGTGTCTGTGTCAGTTGTCAGACAGCAACACCCTCAGTGCCAAAAAAACACAGCTTGAATTATTCTTATCCCTCTAAGCAGCATCTTAAACTCTGAGGGAAAGGGCTTTTGATGCAATGATGCCTGACCTACATTTGCAAAACTTTGGCTATAGGTGCAAGTCTAAGTATAGCACGTGTGCCAAATTGTCTGCTCACAGCCAAGCACAGAGCCTTTGTCTGCAGTGCCTTCAGTGGGTTCTAGGTCACCCAGAGATGCTCTAACACAGCTGTTGGGATGTTACTACAACAGGGTTTTATTTTTCTTCAGACAGCACTCTGCCTCTCCTCCATCAGAAAAATAACAATACATGAAGGGTTTGTGACTGAGGTAGCTCCCCCCAAACAGGACCATCCTTGCTTTAACTAAAGTAATACTCAGGCAGCAAAGCCTGAAACTGATACAGAGAGGGGCTTTTTCCAGTCCCAAATAATTATTCCCCTTCATGTGTATGATTTGGCAGAGCATAGTGTATTTCATACACCATTCTAAAGAATGTGCTGCACCTATCCTGTTCTATTGCTAAGCTTGCTGTCTGCATCTCCTTGCTTTTTTTATTTTCAAGAACAACTTTTTGTTGGACTAAAAGCACCAAAATGCCAGTGAGTTTGCCGAAAGCCAATATTTAAAAATATTTGTCCAAGAACTCTTTAAAAGCCAGATTGTAGGAGGACAAGGCTCCACATCATTGTTTCTGGACCACCCCATTGTCTGGATTCTGGCCACATCAGCACCCATGGTCTTCAGGGAGCATCTCGCCTGCCAGGCTGCCACAGAAGATCTGGCCACAAAGTTCTCATCAGCTTACCAAAACCTGGGTTACAGGTGGTGTTTGGAAAACTTACCCTCAATAGTTTGAATACACCTGACTTAATTTAGCAATTTTGGCTCATGCTAGAAATGGCCATTACATACTTGCCACTACATACTGCTACCTAGGTGCAGACTGCTCTGAAGACCAAGCCCCTGCCATGAGGATCTAGGACTTAAAGACCCTTAATCCCCTTAGTGCTTACATCTGTGGCACTCTGTACAAAAAGGTAAACAAGTACTTGTGTGCTCAAGCATCTGCTGCACTAAGATGCAGCTTAACCTTAGTGGAAACAGAGCAAAGCTGCACTGAAAGGAGACAAATGTTCATGTATTAATACATATGGCAATGTACAAATTATAGATCTGTATTAGACTTCAGCAGATCAGAGTGCTCAGATTATTACTAACACATTGTATTATCTTTTGTCAGCAATCACTGAGAGCAAGGTCTGTCTCCTGCTCAGTCTCCTCCAAAGACCTTAGGCTCTAAACAGCTTTTCATGCCATTCTCCCAACAAGGGAGAACAATTGAGGAATTGCTGGAGGCTGAAGTTCAGGAAGAAATATTGCTAAGTTAAATAGCATCTAGAAACCTTTTGTCTGCAGCTATCCTGCACAGTCTTGTTGTGTTTAGAATGACAGAACAAATACTAGCTGACCAAAAAGTATTTTTAAATAAAATGTTATCTAACAGCTCCAGAACAATCCTTCAAGAACACAGATTTGGACCTTTTTATTTAAGCACTGAAACTGTGACATGCTGCCATATTTTTTTTTTTTTGCCAAAACCTCATGATGCACTTGATTATGGCATCTTTAATTTATGACCCCACTGCACCTGTCAGTGATAAAACATCATTCAGTGAAGAGAAAGCTTTAATGGAATAGTTTGAAGCTGTAGCTCCCATCTTGGCCTGTGTTTTCTACAGGGCTTGGGTTTCCTTATTTTTCTACAGTATGCATCCACCAGTTTTACTGCATGGGCTATGAAAAACAAGCTTTCTGCATAGAACATCTATCTTGATTTAGTTAAGGAAAAAAAAACCCAAAATACTTCTTAGCTCTTCCTCTGTTTCTTGAACTAAATGTATCAGGTTATGAAAGAAATAAGCAAACACATCAGAACTGTTTTTGTGAAATGCACTGATGGAAGTTATTGGGAATCAGATTTGGCAGGCATTTAAAAGATAATAAAACATCTCTCAGGTCAATCTGCCATAAAGTTTAAATATAGACTACATTTTACAAAATGCCTTCTCTCTTCCTGTCTAAAGACTTCCTTTAAACATTTTAAACCAGCTCCTGGAATTTTGCCCCACCTTTTTTTTGGCACCCACTCATTTCACATGCATAGCCACCGACACCAATAATTCTGTGCACAGAAATGGGCTAATATTAGTAAGAGCAAGGTTGAACATGAGGTCTACATACATTAGAAAGGTTCTGGTTTGTATATTACTACTAAACCTGAAAAAGTATATTCTCAGGTGATGAGGGTGTTCAGATGAACATTGCAGAGCTGCTAGCCTGCCATCACATACTAGATAACACCAACAGAACTGATTTCATTTTCTTTGAAATAAGAGATTGGGTGTTTAAAGCCACAGGAAGAGACTGCAAGAAGCTGAATTATTTTATCTTCCTTCTAGGCATAAACAGTTGAGACTGAACACCTTCTTGTTTTAAGTCTTAGGCTAAACCAATTTCAATTAAAAATTAATTCAAGAATGGAGATTGGCTGTCCTGACTTCTGACTAGCAGAGGAAGACAGCAAAGCCTCTCAGAACAGGAGGGTATGTTACATTTCCTTTTGCCCCCACCATTGTAAGCTTCTGTTTTTTTCTCAAAATGTTTTAATCACCATGTTAAGCCTTCACATTTCCAGTTCAGCTGTTTTCAAACTAGGCATTTTGTATTTCATTAGGCTATTATCTGACCCATGCTTATGGCTCACTAGAAATTTACTGGAAGAAATAATTTTCATTCTTTAGCTCAAGTAGAAAAAAAGGCAGACAGAGCTAAAAAAATCTGGATTAAAAACCAACATCAAAGTTAACTTGGCCAAAATGCTCTATCAAGATAAATAACTTTTTCATGGAAATTAAACATTAGAACTTATCTAAGAGAGCAGATGACTGAACTTACTGATGAAAAACACAGACCATCCAGCTTCCAAACTGTATCAGTTCACTCTGCCAGGCCAAGACAAAACTTGAGAAACTGCAGTCTCACACACAGGCATGAGGGACTTTTTAATACGAAGGTCCCAGAGCACCTGGTGACACACTGGACCCAAGCTCTGCTCCACTGAAATTAATGGAGTTGTTCCTCTCAGTTCCAGTTTAGCAACACCAGCCTTGATTATTTAAGCCCAAAGCCTTTCTGCTGCCATTTACAAAGAGGTAACTGGAGCACAGATGAACAAATGCTTCATTCAAGGTATTGTGCAGCACCTACACAGAACTGGAGGAGCCTGGCAGCATTAGACTTTATTACCCTATTTCTTCTCAGCAACGTGGGGCCAAGTTGGTATCAGCAAACCTCCTAGCCATCTCTCCATTCAGAGATCTACAACAGCCACCAACCCTGGGAAGCAATGTGCAAGGCTGTCTCATCACCCTCACCTCTTCTGCAAGCACGATTTGCACACTGAGCCCAAGAGACACTTCGTGCACTACTTAGCACTGCATGTCCTCCAGGCACACTTTGTCCTCTGAGCTATCTCCCGTGATAATTTATTGCAGCATTCAAAGCATCAGGCCTCCGGCAGTCCCTCCCACAGGAAGCAGACTGACTCATTTTTCCACACACTGTATTTTTCTCTCCACAAGAGCCAAGTGCTTGGGTCAAGAATAAGCCGCAAAAAAAGGGAGGCTCCTGTTTAAGCACCTCCTAAAACACGTGCACAACCCACATCCAGTTGGGAAGCTTTTTATTTATTCAAACAATGAACTCAGAGACATTACAACCAGCCAGAGTTGCCCCCACGTGGCACATTACTGACTTTGTTTCTGCTCTAAACAGCAGCTTCTAATCTGATTTAACTTCAGCTAACTGTATTGGCCTCAGTCAAACACATATCCAAGCACTTACTGAAAACCAAGCTGAAGACCACCATTTTGCATTCATTCCCATAAGTTCTTTGCCAAAGCACTTTACCTTACAAACTCATTCATTCACATATATCACCTGGCCTTTAGGAAGGAAAAAAAACAATTATATGGCCAGGAAAGTGCTTACTATCTACTCTTTCATGCTTTGCTTAGTCATGCAGCAAAAATTCACGATCCCTATTAAAAGGATTTTTCAAGGACACTTACAAAAAAAAAAAAAAAAAAAAGTAACATCTTAAAAAAAGAGCTCAAACNAAAAAAAAAAAAAAAAAAAAAAACAAACCAGTACCTTAATGTGCCTGAGGATTAACAGCAGTTGTCTCCAGCAGCATTTCCAGTCCTCCAGCCACAAGAAACATGAGAAGCAACCCCAGTCAGCCAGTGCAAGCCTCCAAAACAGGCAATCCAGCTTTAGGCTGAGTAGGTTCAGCTCTTGTGGAGATTTTCACCAAAGAACTAAACATCTCCACTCTAACATTAAATACTTCTCTAACTCAATGGGCATGTGCAATCCCAGCCCTCCCCCCAAAAAAAACCAAAAAACAAAAACCAAAAACCAACCCAACCCAGCTGCTCCCAGTTCTGTTAATAGCCAGGTCCCCCACCGGCCTCTGCCTCCAGGTGTGAGGCATCTGAGCTGATGAGGCATTAACTCATTGCCCTCCACAAGAGCCCCCTGCATGACTGGGGTGTTATTGAGAGAAACTGCACGTTCTTGGATTGTTTTATTTTAAAACTCAGATAAATAGTGAGGCCAAAGGATATGCTAAGCATTTTCTACTTTTCCTATGGAAGGGAAAGGGGAACAGATGTTCAGCAAAGAATTCTCACATTCACACAAGCAATAATGTATTATATTCCCAAAATATCACAACCATGGAAGCAGTGGAGATCTTAGCATAAGATGCCACTGCTGTCCCTTGCCTTACAGAGGCCCTCTCAGACTAAGTTTAAAGATACACCCATGAGGCTTTTCCCATCAGTAATGTGTCTCCAGCCTGCTGCTTATAAAAAAGTTATTCCAGTGCCTCTTCTCTATTATTCAGACTCCTTGCTTTAGCAATTAATTAATCCTCATCCCCTAGACCTTTGATTCTCTTTTTTCTTGACAGGTCCATTTTGTGCTAAGAAAAAAATGCTCATTTGTTTCTTCTTTTGTCCACCTGCTCTGTAGTAAGTATAGGATCCCCCACCAAATGTAGCTGGACTGTGCCCTGTGCCATCCTGCTTTCCCCCAAAGGGAAGGCTCATCAGCCTCTAGGGCCATCACAAAGGAGGTCAGGCAGTATGCCACAAAATCAAACCCTTTTGTCTAAGCAGATATGGATTTATTGGATCTTCTGAATAAGAAGTGAGAGGGAATAACCAAGAGGAGACCTGCAGGGGTGTAAACACCATTGCAGGTAGCCTGGTGTGAAGATGTGGGGTACAAAGGCACTAAATGACAGATATAATTTGCCTGAACTGCACTGAAAAAACAGGTGGGAGGGAGGGAGTGTACCTCATTCAGCTCACAACTTCACACAGATATATGATTTGAGTGCCAGGCTCCAGTGAGGACACCTCAGGCTGGACGCTGCAGGTTCCTCCTGTGGCCACCTCACAGATCTCACCTAAACGAAGCAGCAGTTGTCTGGAGATCAAAACCAAGAACCACGAGGCAGGGAAGGGGCTGAATGTTGCAGCAGCAGGTTCCCATGGCAGGTTGCAGAGAGGGTTTCTGAGCAGAAAGAAAAAAAAAAAGAAACCTGTGTTAGGAAGTAAATCTCACCTGCAAAAGCTGGGCAGATACACTCACTCTGGCTAATGGTATTTAATCCACCTGCAAGTCTGCTTATAGCTATTGCATATATAAGAGGCATGTATTACATACTAGCATTTTTTTAATCAAAATGTTTCTAAAAATATCCCATGGGATCAATGTCTGTGTTGGATGTTTACAACCAAAATATCTTGGAATCCTGAATACTCATTTTTCCACTCAGCATCTCCAGGCAATGGCAGCTTTCACATCAGGACCAAGCTGCTACATAACTTAGTTCAGTTTTATTTCCCCACAATCTGTGCAAGGAGAGGAGGATTCAGCCTGATCACATCATTTGACAGAAATGGGGACAATGCTGGTCCCAGCCACGATGCACTACATTCCCCAGCTCCCATGTCCTGCACTGCCCTAAGAAGTGGTGGGAAGAGGTCCTCCACAGGAGGCATAGCCAGGTCCCCCTTTCTCCTCCTTCAACCTTGGTGCTCATGGGGCTGTTTCTCACACTTTTTACCTCAGTTGTCACTGCCAGCCTGTGTTTTGTCCTCTCCCAAGAGCATTTTTCCAGAGGAGCCACCGGGTCGCTGAGGGGCTCACTTGTGCCCTGCCGGGGAACTGCTGCAGAACCGGCTGAAACCGGCTGTGTCTGGTTCAGGGCAGCCCCAGGGCGGTCCCTGCAGCCCCCGGACACTGAGATCAAACAAATTCCACCTCTTGCTTTGTTGAAAAGTGTATTTAAGAATTGTCATTAATATATGTACTCACTGTACACAGTTCACAAACTTCACTGAGGAGACATCAGCCACAAAAGTAAAAAAAAAAACCCAACTCCTTCACGTAGTCACAACATCACAAAAGTCAGCGAAATACACGCTTAGTACAGCTCCAGGCCTTGTCCCTTCACCACCAATAATAAATCCAAATAATAAACCCCCAGTATTAATCCAGTCCCCTGGCAATGGCCAGTTAGGACTTTTTCTGGTTTTCCTCCAGATTCGTCTCCTGGTAAATGACCTCTCTGTATTCATCTCAACCCTCAAGCTGTTCCATCTGATTTCCTCCTCCACCTTGTTGAGGAGGGGAAGTGGGAGAGCAACTGTGTGGGCTTCTGGCCAGCCCACTGCAATTATCCTCTGAGGGCCAAGGGTGCCACCTCTCCAGGACCCTTCCCTGGGGAACCTCTCCTCTGTGCACAGCAGTCAGCACACACAAACCAGAGCCCTGAAAAGGTGATGAATGGCCCCTGCCATCATTTGGGCACCTTTCCTGGAGAGAATAATGCTTTGAGTAACAATTTAAAGTTTCATTCATTGACCTGAATGAAAAGTAAAAAGCTCTCACAGGTTCCCCAGACTTAGCAACCTCCACATGTGCAAAATGTATTTGGATGCTTATGGCACCAGAATACCAAGGTGCTGAGGTGCTGCCTGCAGTGATGGGGCATGAATCCCAATCCTCTCAGCTTCCCTCGATAGCCACATTATTGTGGAGGCTTTTATGTGACTACTCTAAAGCAAGACGTGTCTTGTTTCCTCCTTTGCTTGTGCTTCTGTAGCCAAATATATTTTCCTCCAAGAGAAGGGCTAGAAATCCAAGAACCTGAAGCCAGGGGAAGCAGCGATTAGTGAAGTATTAATGGTGAGAACACAGTGGGAATGGGGAGTCCCTGGAACTCAGCTATTAGCAAATTAATAAAAGGGGTAACATGCTCTCCTGAGTGTTATAAATTTAGCACTAATTAGGACTCCTCTTCCTTGGCTATTTCAGGCAAGAAAATATTCGATATCTTTTCTTAAATTTGAGTCATCATGTTTGTAGAAGTAAATGATATGGAAACATTGGTTTCCTCACTCAGCTACAGTCTGTTAAATTTTTCCATTCTCCTTTACTTTCTGACATGACTTATAGCTGGATATTTTGCATGCAGTCAGTTTTATTTATCAAATTTTCTCCCCAAAGAGGGTTTTCTTTTAATGAGACTAACCTGTATGTCATTCATTTCTCATGGTCCATCCCAAACATTTCAAAGATACCCTCTTCACAGGAGCATCAGTCCTCCAATTTATTTTCATGTAGTTGATTTCTTTCTTGCTCGTTTATTCCAGATGTTAAACCTTGCAGTTATTGTAACTGGTAAGCCATGTTTTTCTGTTAAATATCTAAACAGTTTTGTCTTTTTCAGCACTTCAAAATTAATCATGAGAGAAACTTAATCAGGTTTGCAATGAAAAAAGCCCTTAATTAGAGCAGGGGCCAAAATGTCCTCCTCTGCTTTTCTTCTTGCCCTGTCTAAATCTCATCTAAACCTTGCCTTAAGTCCAGAAAACAAATCTCATAGTTGATTGAATATATCTAATTGTGAATTGATGTCTATGCTTTTGTAGATATATTTCAAACTTTGCCTGGTGGCAGTATTGGCCAATTTGCCTATACCCAGGAAATTAATTCTTTCTTAACTACAGAACAAAGCTATGATGTTGGGTGATATATGTCTGCCTTTCAGGAAAAAATATTACTTCTCTCAGCAAAATCAAAGCATTGCTAAATGATTGACGTACCCACAAAAGGTTTTAGCTTTTAGTGTTTAGGAAACAGTGATGGGGAAGAAAAAGCCCTGCAGTTTGCATAATAAGAGTAAATTCAGACTGGCTGAGGCAGAAGAAACTTCCTGCAATTTAAAAAAAAAGCTATAGCTTATTTGAGCAATAAAAGGAAAATGTAGATAGGTTACATCTTCTGATGACACTAAGTAAAAGAGCATTTTAGAATTAATTGATAGTGAGCTCATGGTTTAAAACACACATGTACACATGTACAGCAGCATAAACAAGTAGAAAATATACCATAAAGCCTGATACTCGTGGCTTTCCATAATATAATACAAATTGGTGTTAAAATCTGGACTTTAAAATCAAATAGAAGGAGTAGTTCAGCAGCAGTATTAATAACCTCTGAAACAAAAGGGGGGTATTATGACCAGAACTTGGCTCAGAAGACTTTGTCTCATGCCTGCGCGAAATCAAATCTTGGCAAAGGTATCAACCATTTCCCTGCCTAGAAAAACTAGATGAAGACTTTTCCTCCTTCTCCTGTAGAAGAAAACACATGATATGCTGATTTCTGTTTACTTACATTAAACAGCTGATCAGAGAGAGTATTCTGCACTGTATGAGGCTAAAAAGAAAGTATTCTTTTTACTTTGCTTCATGAAATAGGATGTGAATGGTGTACACTGAGGTGACACCATGCTGTCTGCTTTAGGGCCCTAACCACTAGCAATAAGTGAGTCCTGTCTTCCCTCCTGCAGTGATAACTGCAGGAATAAGATGTGGAAGGTTGCAAGCTGAGCAGCAAGTAGATAAATTCCAGATGATGATATAAAGCTGGTGAATATAAACCTTACAGTCCTGCAGTCTAGTTCTGGAAAGAAACTTTGAGGTCTATTCATTTCCCTTCTGTTGTAGGCAGCCCTCTGAAAGACACCGCACGATAAAGTGATACAACTCCATCACAAAAGTCATTTTTGCCTCTATTTCTCCCGTTGTAATGGTGCAGGAAGAGGAATCCTACTGCAGCTCCTTGGAAATATAGAAGTCTTCCTATTCCCAGCCCTAATACAGTCTTGTCCAGTTTATTCACTTATTTTTTTTCTGCCAGAATTGTGCTTCTGCTTAAATAGCACTTCTCCCTTCTGTGTGTTTATCCATGATGTATTTATAGGGAGTTCTCCCTCAGCATTCATTGCATGAGATAAATCAAACCATCCTTTTTTAGTCTCCTTTCATATAACAGACTTCCCACAAACTGGATCACCCTTACAGCCCATCCCTTCACCTGCTGTGATCTGAGCATGGGGACCAGAGCTAGCAACAGCAGCTATATACTGACTTACCAGGGATTTTTACAAAGCCATCAACACTCCCTTGTTTCTTGCTGCTACATTGTATATGTACACTGTCTGTACATAGAATTGTTCTAGCATATAAATTACATCTCACAGTTAATCATCAAATAACTGGTGTGTCACCTCTACAGATACCACTTGTGCTCCTTGGGAGTGCGGTCAGCGTCTTGCAGGCAAAATCCTTCAGTGCTTTTAATCTTGTGCTGTTTCATCCTTGATAACTCCTGCAGAGTATTTCAGCATGAAGATGTTTCAGCAGTCTTTATAAAAGCAAGTGAACCACTCAAAAGAAGCACAAGCCATCCATCTTCTTTAGTGTCACCAATTAATAGCTGCTCAGAATGCTTTGAAATCTATAGCTGCTTAAGGGAAGAAAAATAACCAGCCTCTTCCTATAGTGCTGTGCTATCTTTATATTTTGTGTACTCTGCCTCTCCAAGGCAGCTTTATTAAAGAAATGAGGCAAGAGCAATATGCAAAGGTTTCTGATGCGAGGCTTTAAAGAAGGGGAAAAGATGAGCTATGCTAATCCAGGATAAGAGAGGAACTAATAAACCAATTGGTAGGCAAGGCTGCTTCTTATTTTTGGAAACTATTTTTCATTCCAGAGGCCAGTGGTCAGAGCCTGGCTGGTTTTGGTGATCACGCATCTGTCTTCTGCTGCCCCTGCAAGCAAGCAGTGTTGAAGGCAACAACAGTTTCCTCCACTTGATGGAGCTGGAACAGCCTTTTACCTCTTGCTTCAGATTTGTATTATTTTGCTGCAGACCGTGCAAAATAAGGGACCGTTTTTAAAAGGGGATAATGTTTCCTTTGTGGGCAGCTCTGTCTGGGTCTGTGCATTCGTTCCTCAGGTCACAGGCTTCTAGAGCAAAGTCATTGCACCTCTTGGAGTTACTGCCTTGAGCTCCCTGTCAATCAGAGCACCCTGGGTCAAACCCTGACCAACGTTTGCCAGACATAAGGATGTACTCCCAAACCTGTCCATAGCTTCTGACCCCAATGCAGGTTTTCTCCTCATGCCCCCATCCCTCCCCCTCCCATCTCACCTCCCTGCCTAAGACATTGTAGCTGCTGCTGGCATTGGACACACAGCTCTGTGAGGGAGATTAATTAATTTCCAGCTAATATGCTGGAGGGGGAGGTCTGTGCCTAAGTGTAATGGAACCTGACGGGAGCTAATTAAATAGAACCATCCATTTGTACTGTCCCATTAGGGATTTGTCATAAAAACCTTATGTTCTCTTACAAGCCTAAACAAGTGTGTTTGCCATGTAAAAATCATCCATAAAGCTGTCTGGAGAGTAGTTAACATGTCTAAGCTGTCATTTACCAAAGCTGTCTGCAGCCTGGATCCCGCAGGTAGGAATGGCCTTTCCACTGTCCTCAAAGCACCCTGCATAAATGGGACATCCTTCCTTCAAAATGGGAAAGCCATCCTGCACCGAGAGCCATGTGAGCAGATGCTTCTCCATCTGCCCTGACAGGAGCCAGAAATCAGAGACAAAGAGTGTTTGTTATTTTAGAACTATGCCAAAGATGTTCAGGGGTTTTCAAAGTGCAGATCTTATAGGAGTGTTTCCTGGGCTCTGTGGAGATTATTTCTCCTCTGTCTTCGCAATTGGCCTGGTCTCCACCTCATTCGTGATCAGGAGGAAAGCATTTCTGAAGAAAACTGATTTCTCTGCACAGCATGGGAGTCATCATGCTATTTTACAATGGAAGAGTTTGGGGCTGTGTCCCTTGGCCTTCCCCAAGGGAAAATCAACATGGTCTAAATAGCTACTCTTCCCAACATCAGCCCAGGATGAGCTGGAACAAGGTCCAGAATCTGCAGGCTTCAGAGGTTCTCCCAAAACTAGGGCCCGTGCAGAGGTCATATTGGGGCAGATCCTCCCATGGGGAGGAGGAGGTAACTGCTTTCCTACTGTGGGAAAACCCCCTGTGGTAATGCCAGCTGGTGTCTCCTTGCAGGCCTCAGAGGTGGAGCGGCAGCTCTCCCTGCAGGTCCACACCCTCCGGGAGGATTTCCGGGAGAAGAACTCCTCCAGCAGTCAACACATCGTGCGGCTTGAGAGCCTCCAGGCTGAGGTGAGTCACCTATGCTCAGCCTCTGTCCTTCATTTCAAAAGGTATCCAGGGATGGTTTAACTTGTATAATGAACGCTCGGAACTGAGTAAACGAAACCTTCAGCTTGGAGCAAACAAAGAGAAGGATGGTAGCTGTGGGGCAAAGGACTTCCCAAGCAAGAATTTTTGCTGTGAGCCAGGGCTGGCTGGGGTGGCAAGGTCCAGCTTCAACCACTGCCCTAGCCAAAAGCACACCTGCAAAATGAATGGATGAGAAAGCTCTTCCAGGAGCTAAACCATTGCTGGGCTCTTCTAGGGCTGCTGCCCAGTACATATTAAACTCTGAGGCATGGTGTGAAGGTCTTCAAGGGTTGATTTGCAGGAATTATATTACCTTCCTTCATCTTTCCCTCCCTGATGGGGTTCACTGAGAACCATGTAGGCAAGAAGCAGAAGGGTAGAAGATATCCAGCTCTACTACCCTACCACCTTTTATTTATAAGCTGTCTGGAAGAGCTTTTCCTAAAATCTCTCAATTTCTTCTTTTCTCCCTCTCCCACCTGCTCCCTGCTGGTCCCTTGCCTTTACTTCCCCTCCCTTTGGTGTGGAGCAGCAGGTCCTTGAAGTAAGTATGGAGGCTCATAAAGGGTTTGCCTGTGCATGATTAGCTCTCATCATGCATGCTTGTTGCTGTGCCTCCTCACCTCCTTCCTGTCTCTTACTTTCCAAAGCCCTCTCCCCCTCTGCCCTTCCCATTGCCCAGGGCCCACAGCAGAGTGATGTTTTTCTGTTGCACAGTCATTCCTAGGGTGTTCATTACTGGTTTAGATACCAAATATCAACTCTTGATACAATCTCTGTCTCTTATTTTTCTCACATGGCTTTCCTCCAAAAGCAAATCATCATGGTGGTGGGAAGAGACGTCTCGGAAACCATTAGTCACCCAAGAGCAGATTTCTAATACCTCTATCCTGCAAAACAGCAAATTCACACACTTAGCTAATATTCCTTTGTGCAGCCAAATCTTTCCAGCAACCCAGAAAGCAGCAAAGAGACAAGGTCCCCGAGAGGCTAAGAAAGCAGTGGGAAGTTGCTGAATTTGCCTATGGTCCATGAGTTGAAAGGAGGCCTTAAGGAACATTCAGGGTTATACTGGACTTGTAAATGGCATAGCCAGTCCCCAGAGGTCCTGTGTATGCTGATCTGGGAAAAGGCTCCTTTTTCTTGGCTAAACAAGAAGTGACCTTGGCTAGTGCTGATTCATCCTGTGCACTGTTCCCAGCTAACTGAATCACAGAGGTTTTGCTTGGCACATTGTCCCTCTTCACCTGAAATCACTGCCCTTGACAATTAAAAGAAATGAACCAATTTTAAAGGCAACTGATCACTGGGAGACTAAAAATAAGCATGGCACAGAAAGGAGTCTTCAAAAGAAAAAAGACAGAAGAATCCCTGGTGAGGACCTGAAAAACATTCAGCAATTAAGAAAAATGTATGGGGAGTGCTGTGGCCCAGCCCTGCAGAGAGCAGAATCCCACAGCTCACCCTGTGGTTCCCAGCACCAATAGAGGAGCAAGTGCCACCATGCTCAGTCAGGAAGCAGCCAGGGAAAGTACCTAGTTATGCCCAGTCTTCCAAATTTTAAGGTACAAAGAGTAAGCAGGGCTGGTCTCCACTGAATCCATTTGGACATTTCTGCCTTTATGCTCAGCCTAGGCCAGCTCTGGTCCCTGACCTGCCAACGCACAACTGGTCCCTTTGTTGCCAACTGGTCCATACCTGCAGCCCTGGGAAGGGGGAATTTCTTTACAGAGTCTTCCTAAGCTTTAAACCATTTCCAGAGACACAGTTTCTCTTGGAAAGGTGCAGAATATGTACATACAGCCTTTTGCTTTTTGCCATTTCATTTCTCTCTTGGGAATGCGATTTCCCTCCTGACTGTTCCCTGGAAAGTGTGGGGTTCCACATCACCTCTCCTGCCTCCACAGATCAAAATGCTGACAGACAGAAAGCGGGAGCTGGAGCACCGCCTTAGTGCCATGATGGAGGAGAATGACCTGCTCCAGGGAACTGTGGAGGAGCTGCAGGACCGAGTCCTCATCCTGGAGAGACAAAGCCATGACAAGGACCTACAGGTGAGGAGACAGCAATAGGGTGGGAAAGAAGAGGGAAATGCAGTAAAAGACATGATTTGAGGGAAAACTGATCAAGGTGATAATTGGGATCAGGAAGACAAAACAACTGGAAGAATAAAATGGCTCAAGTAAGCACACCTGCAAGCAAGGTCCTGGGTTTTCACCATAGGATAACAGGAGCCACAATGAGGCATCTTGACAACAAAGAGCAGCTTGAGAGGGAGATCTGAGCAAGGGAGTGGGATACCGTGCGGGGGAAGTAAGGGAAATGTAAAATGAAGCAGAGAACTCTGGTTACAGTTAATTTTACTTATTTTATAATAGTAAATTGGTTCAGAAGGGGCTTCTTTAGACTCCACTGTCCCAGAGGGGAGTAATTGACTTTCTATCTCTCACTGCTCAAATTGCTTCCCAAAAAGCCTTATGGCATTTGCAGCTACGTGTCACTAAACATCCCTCCCCAGAGAACAAGCTGGCACCTCTATGGTTTCAGGCATCTTTGTGGAGAGCAAGACACCGTGGGTTGACAACCACTGAATCCCCAGCCAAACAGCCCTGAATCTTTTTTTCCCCTTTTTAATATATATCTATATTTTTATATGTGTATAGATTTTAAAAAACACTACTCTTTTTTTTAATTAGTATCCTGCTGTGTTGTTTTCAGCAATCTTTTGTTTACCTGAGTACCAACTTCTTCACAATGTTTCTCATTTTGCTGCTGACTAACCAGCTATTTTTATCTTGTAAGATATTCTGGGGTCTAAACAATGTCTAATGACATTTGGAGACTATTAAGCTCCAATACGTAGCAATACCAGCCAAGAGTACTTTCCTTCTGGCTGGAAACCCTCTTTTGTGACAAAGATTGCCCCCTCTCTGCTACCTCACAAACTGAGATGCATCCAGTTCATACCATCTCCATTAATATATTTTTTCCTGCTTCCTTGACCAATTCCTTTATTTTCTTTGCAAGCTGCACCAAAGCCAGCTGGAGCTCCAGGAGGTGCGTCTGTCCTACCGGCAGCTGCAGGGGAAGGTAGAAGAGCTCAGTGAGGAGAGAAGTCTCCAAAATGTCAACACAACCAGCACATCCCTGCTATCTGAGATAGAGCAGAGCATGGAAGCTGAAGAGCTGGAACAAGAACGAGAACAGGTACTTGCCCTCCAACCCCTGGGGAAGGCCATGGACCTCTGTGACCTGCCCTAGAGGGAGAGGGAATCTAATTAATTTGATCTGGTTTTGGAGATGAACTTGGAGTCAGAAAACTGGGTTTATGGTCCCAGCTGTGGTATCAACACTCTTTTGACCATATGAAAGTTAATCTCTGCATCCATTTCAAAACCAATATAGCAAGCTAGACAGATACACACATCTCACTTCACTGTGGAAGAAGGATCTCTCTGGCCTTGATGTCCCAGGCTAATGTCAGGCTCTCTCATTCCAGCTGAGGCTGCAGCTCTGGGAAGCATACTGCCAAGTGCGGTATCTCTGCTCCCATCTCAGAGGAAACGACAGTGCAGACTCAGCGGTCTCTACAGACTCCTCCATGGATGAGTCTTCAGAAACATCATCAGCTAAAGATGTCCCAGCTGGCAGCCTACGGGCAGCTCTCAGTGAGCTGAAAAGACTGATACAAAATGTGCTGGATGGGGCAGACTCCACGGTAAGTTGGTGGCACAGGAAGACCTTGGCTTGTGCATGTCCCCTTGCCCAGGTGACAGGGCTCGCTGCAGGTTCCCACTGGATCCTGAAGTCCCTGGTCTCTGAGAAAACATCTGTAGCCCAGAGAGATGGGCTGTGATAGTGCACAGCCTGCTCCACATGTCTCAAATGGTGAGCCAAGAGCCAAGCCAGCACATGGGCTTTCACCTTGCAGTGGTTAGACCACTGTAAGTTTCAAGCAACTATCATTGGTCTGGGACTCATTCTGGAAAATAAATGAAAGTCAGGTTTCTTTGGGATATGCAGTAGGTTAGTTTCAATGTGGCTGCATTGCCTGTGTGACATATTTGAGGTGTCATGGTGAAGAAGATAGTGCAGACCCTGCAACTGCAGACCTGTACTCAACCCTCCTTGTTGTAGCAGCTGGTAAGAAGGCTGAGCCTAGAGATGAAGTTATATTTAAAAAAAAAACCAGCATCCTGGAAGAGGTCTGCAAACAAAGAGACTGTAGCCATGTGTTACCAAGTGATCAGTAAGGCCTTGTCAATTTGGTTTATGCAAAGGTAAGAACATGTCTGCATGCTCTTTTAATCACATGTAGAAGCACTGACCTTGGCTGTGCATGTTTCCACTGTGGAAGAATATGAGAACAAAACTGAAATTCTACCAAAGCCACATTCACACTTTCTTCATCCATGTTTCATACCTCCTATCCCAAACCAGTATCAAATTAATGCAATTGCCTTTTTAAAGCAAAATCTGAGCAAGAGATTTCTCTCCCGCTCGCAGAGCTCTCGACGAAGTGATGATGACACCTTGGAGGAACAGATCAGGAGAACAAGTGAGGATTCACGAGCCCTGAGGGAACTAATGGAGGGAGAACGAGGGAAACTGAGGCAGAGTTTGGAAGAGCTGCAGCGACTGCACAGCCAGGTTAGCAATTACTGCACTTTACATGTGGTCTTGTAACATCAGTGTTCATCCTCCAAGACATATTCTACAGAAGAGATCAACATGATAAATAACCCAGGAAGATATGGGCCAAACCCAGTTATGGTTGCATGAGGGAGACTGTTATACCCAGTACAGAGGCTTTATGCATTTAGGATCAGAGTTTTTACCAGTTGTCTGGTACCCAGCCAAGACATCATCTCAAGCAGTCAAGTTTCCTTTAAGCCTTTCTCCCAATCTGCTTTTCAGCCAATCTGTCTTTCCTACATTCTTCTCATCAGAAGAACCCCAAAGTACAAGGCTGCTTGATACAGGGTACTGGAAGCACACAGGTATCCAGTCTGACATATCTTGCTTGCACTAAGCCCTAGAAAAAGGTACATGCAACTGCTGGATAGACAAAGCCATGCTGTTCTGCTGTGCATGGCGTGAGATCCTCCCTCTTCCACAGCAGCATCACAAAACCCTCATAAATGCACACCTAGAGAATTGTAATCATGACCAGTCTGGTACCAGACAGGGTCAATAGGGTGCTAAGACCACTTCAACAGCAACAAATGATCCAACCCCAAAACTAACACTGCTTCTAAAGCAGAGAAACAGCACTGAATGTGGCATCATCTGTGTCTGAGGCCCTATGCCAAAAGCAGAAGAGAGAGACAGGCACTCAAGGAGATGCTCTCCAACCTCTATGGGACAAGTCTCCAAATGCTGGAAGGGATCTGGAGGCTGCAGCAGAAGCAGTCTTTACTGCAGCTGCTTGTGCAGCACCAGCTGTGTTGGAGCAATGAATGGGACTGCTGACCTTGGCTGGTCTTGCCAGCAGTGCTGTATTGCCCTTTCCTGGTACCCCTTTGAAGAAAAGAAAACACATCTCTCTTCAGAAAGTCAGCACAACCTGGGGTGGGGCAGCCTTGTGCAGGGCTATGGGAGATCCCACTGTAGGCCAAAGAACAAAGAATGAAAGCATCAGGAAATACCCCAGCAGTGAGGGCTGCATTTCTTGCTGACAAAGCAGCTGATCCGAGGCAGACTGCAGCAAGGGAGCAGCCCTGGCACCCTTCCTTCCCCAAGGACTGCTCCTCCTCGTGATGCAGCCGCCACAAGAGACAACTTTGAAGGTCCAAATTTTTGCCCCCAGTGAGACATGAGCCCAGATGCTCTTCTGGCTGTGCTGACATAGTCCTGGGCATCACCCACAGGTCCCCCTTGCCCTTAAATACACCTGAGGTGGAAGAGACAAGAGTTTGATCACTGCAACTTGGCTAAGCTGACAGAGACCTTCAGAGGCTTTTTCACTGATTTTGAGCAACCACCCATACACTTGTCTGGATGCAGCACCTCCTTACACACAAAGCCTTGACACCAGGAGGGAGTAGCACTTTGTTGCTCTTTGCTATGGCTGGTCTCTCTAAACTCTCCAGCAAGGAAGAACCAAAGGACTCACTCTGGAATGCAAGTCTGGAGCCCTGTCTCTGCTTTTAGGGTTCTCTCACAACCAAAGCTCTGAATATATAGGTAGCAAAAAAGACTGCAGTTTTTGTACTTTCTTCTCACACCTCTGTGTTATGTGGGGAAAGATGAGGTGTAACTACAAATGCAGCTCTTGGAGAAGCACTCCAGCCTCACACACAAAGTACAGCTCTCCTGCAGCTTTTGCCCATAACCCAGCCTGGCACTTGCTCAAGGTTAATAATTATTCTCACCTCCCATAGAAGAGACGTTGTCTTCAGTGCTGAAGAAAATCAATGCAAATGAAAATCTGGTCCATCCAGAGCTGCAGTGCTTTGCTGCCTCCACAGCCCTCTGTGCTGTCACTGCTATTGGTACAATAAAAGGGGGATTCTTCCTAAATGGCTTTTAGGACCTCGTAGCACCACACACATTCACTGCTCTTGCCTTAGAGCAAGGCGAGCTGGTGGAGACAGGAATCAGCCTTCCCTCTGTCTACATTGGAAAGCATTTCCACACCTTCTGCCTGGTCTGTTTCCTCTCTCTGTGGCATCCCATTCTTACCTGAAACAGACAAAAATAATTAAAAGGCCCTTAAAATAAAGGGGGCCTCTTGATCCATGGTCCCCCTGTGATTTCAGAAGTGCTCAGTTTCATTCACACAGCTCCCACCACTGCTCTCCATCACAACATTGCTGAGATGCACCCCATGCTGGGCTGCAGGGGAGCACAGCTCAAACAGAGCCCCCAGTTCCCTGACAGCCCCAGCAGACACCAAGGAGCCTCTGCACACAGACAGGGCACCACCTTCCTCCCCCCCAACCCAGCCATGACACACTAACAGCAGATGCTCCCACACTGCTGGTGTGATGAGCTCTTTCTGACTGTCTGCCCTCTATTTAAAGATTTCTTTGAGGATTAAAGCACTACTGAGCTGCATTTACAGAGAAGAGGTGGGTCAGATGCTGGAAGGGTTTCCAGGTGGTGGAGCAGAGTAACAGAGCATGTGTGTGCCCTAGACAAAGAAATTAAAGGTGTATGAAATATTGCAAAGCTGTGCTAATGCAGTCCTTGCATGATTTCACACCCTATTAACTCACTGCACAGGACCAAAATGACAGATCATTTCTCAGACTATTTAAGACCCTACACATATTTTAAAGTCTAATTTAAACTGTAAGATGTGCCAGTAACACCTTACATGATGTGAAAGGGAATTTTCATATCCTTTGTCTTCAGCTTCATAACAGGTAAAGAGATTTAAAACCCCCCTGCCTCCAGAAAAAAAGAAAAAGTCTTATTTGCTACTAAACTATGTTTACTACTAAACTTAAGCCTGGAAAGATCAGAATAAAACAGGCAGATCCTGCCCCATACAGATGCTCAGCTTTCAGTGCAATTGCTCCATGTTGCTGAGGCCAGCCTGGTGACTCATCTTCCTCAGACCAGCACTGTTGACATCCCAAAGGAAAGCAGTCACATTTCATGAGGGTTGTACCAGCAATAAGGGCCCCCTCCCAGCAGACACAGCTTCTGCAAGAAGAGACACCCCAGGTTGGCCCATGTGGCTTTTTCACACTTTCCTTTTGCCCACAGGTCACACTGCTGAGTGTGGAAATGACAACACTGAAGGAGGAACGGGACCGGCTGCGAGGTGCTGCTGAAGACAAGGAGACAAGTGACCAGCTCCTGCAGGCCATCAGGGATCGAGACGAAGCCATTGCCAAGTACGTGGGGAGCCAAATCAGCACAATCCCTCCATCTTTTTTTTTTTTTAAGTGACCCTGTCAGCTGTGCAGTGCTCTTCTGAGTAGCCAGCTACCAAATTCCCATTGCTGTTCTCTGTAACACCTCCATCTGTTGGCAAAATCCAGGAGCATCCCAGATGCACTGCCAGGCGCAGAGATGGTTCTGACATTTGCAGAGAATGTGGGTTGCTGGTTCTGCTGTGGCTATGGCAACATGCTGCTGCCAAAATAAAACCCCCTGTAATATCCAAGCAGTGATGGGGAGCTTCACACTGAAAGGCTATTTAAGGTGCTCAGACCCACAGCCAGGAGTGATAAGGGACAGCTTCTCTCCATGACAGTTAATGACCCTGCTGGGACAAAGCACTAGTATTTATGACTGATTGTCCTGCAGTGGCAGGAGCCCAGGGAAAGGGGGGTGTGGTAAGTGTGCATGGGCGAGTGGCAGGTGATTAATGAGCAGAAAGTTGTTGCAGGTGAAAGCAGGCAAGAGCATTTTAGTGCTAGAAATGAAAGTGTCCCAGCACAGATGGGGCGGGCAGCACGCAGAGGCCTGTGAGATGCTTCCCACCTTGCACCTCAAGGGTTAAGCCATTTTTATTGAAGCCCTCTGAAATTAAAAAAAACCCTTAAAATCCTAACTCTGAACAGAATTAAAAGCAGTGCCTGAGGCAGACATTTGGCATGGAAAATTGTTAGCTTGAAGCTGAAGTTTGGCAACACGGGAAGCAATAGGGAAATAGGATCCTATAATAGAAGGTGTTAAGCAACCCTTATCTGGAATATAAACACAAATTCCCAAATTGCTCTTCTACAGAGGAGCACAAGGGAGCTATTAGGAGGAGATGAATTAGCTACAGTTAATAAGATGCAATTATTTCTGCTGAAAATGTTTGCAAGAAAAGATGGTTCCCAGCATGCCATGCCATGGTTTCCTATCACATAGCAGTTAACTGAAACCTTTTTGCTCAGCTGTGCAGTCCCAGCATGGTAAGCACCATTTCCTAGTCTGGACACCTTAGGAAATTGCTCCTTCTTAGAGGTCAACACCTTTCCAGCCACTAGCAGCTGGAATATCTCAGCCACTGAGCACTCAGGGCCTTTTGGACAACCTTGGCTGTGGTGTCACATGTCCATTGGCCACCAAATGGAAAGAACCATAGCAGTGGCATTCACAAGGGCTGGCACAACCCCACTGAATCTGGGAGCTTTCCTGAAAGCAAAGTATTTCATTCAAACAATTTAAACAGTTTGTAATTCTTAAAAAGCATATGCTGGTGATAAATTTCCTTCACTTCTTCTTTCAGTTCAAGTCCCATCTATAGAAACTCAAAACAGAGCAAAAGAAATTCAAAACAGAGCTGTAGTCTTTGGGGCATTTTTGTTTGTTTTATATTTTATATTTCAATATTAACCCTTATTATTTTATATTAACCCTGACATCAATTGCAACTAATTGATCAAGTGATCAGAGACAGCTCATTTGTTTTTTAGCACATACCATTTCTTTTCCTATGCAGTAGTAAACTGAAGAGAAGGAAAAAATATTTATATGTAGATTCTACCTTGTTTTAGATCTCCATTTATCACACAGATCCTGCACATTATCCTGGCACACTGTATTATCTTAGACAGCAGTGCATCTGAATATCTTTTCCTATTCTTCATAGTGTGCTTACCAGAAATCTGCTGGTTTTATAGTAGAGAGGCCTACAGTCCTGTCCTGCTCTTCAGATGAATCTGTTGTCCACAATACCATGGAGATTAACAGCTTAGGATCTGGGGACTTGCCAATGAAAGCAAGTGTTGACTTCTCCTCAAGGATATGTTTAACACTTCCTTTTTCTAAAAAAAAAAAAAAAAAGTCATCACATGCCCCGATTTCTCACTGTTCCCCCAGGAAGAACGCGGTGGAGGTGGAGCTGGCCAAGTGCAAGATTGATGTGATGTCCCTCAACAGCCAACTCCTGGATGCCATCCAGCAGAAGGTGAACCTCTCACAGCAGCTGGAGGCCTGGCAGGTGAGCAGCCCCCCAGCACCACAGGGCAGGGGCTGGGTGGCATGTAGCCCTGGAGGCATCTTTGGATGACTTTTCCCTACCTCCTTGTGGGTTTGCTCTGTTCTCAGCCCAAGCATCCATAGATAGGAGTGTTTGCTTTTGGCTCTGCAGCAGCCAGCACAGTACTCAGAGCAGTGAAACACAGCCCTCCCCTGCTCAAAGCCTTTCAGCTGTGAGCTCCTTGGTAATTATACAAGAATACTTATTTAAAATGGGTAAACAAATTGTATCTCATGGCTGCATGCAGCATGGGTAACCTACACTTTGCAGAGTAAACTGTTGAGGCCTGGGAAGGGAGGGTGTCCTTGCAAGAGATTTTCCTGGCCTTGGGGAAGTGTGGGCACAGCATGTATTTGCATTTCCACAAGGGAGCAGAAAGGTGGGAGGCAGAGAGATTGTCGTGATTGTTTTGTGGTTTAGCTGCACTGTTTTCACCAACTCAGAAGACCTAGCAAGATGGAGAAGCTAAAATCTCAGCCCTCCACTAAGGTAAAAAACCCCAAACTCACAGCAGTTCAGCAGCTGCCCTGAAGATGCTCTATTTGGGGTCAGTGGAGAAACCCACATAAGGGCAGAGAGCCCTTGAGAGCAGACAAAGCTGTCTCATGCCAGAAACTAGCACTGAGGGAAGGCTACTTTAATAGAAAAAAGCAGACACAAGATAAAAGGTCTGGGCCAATTACAGTAATTTGTTGCACACCATGCAAGACTTTGACTCTACTAACCACCAGCCTGACCGGTGGAAACCTCTCCTGTACAACCTTGCTCCTGTTTCAACTCCACTGTGTTTTCGTTTCTCTCTTCTTTTCCTTTTTTTTTTTTTTTTTCTCCTGCTTACAGTTTGCTTCCTCAGGGCTTTTTACTATCTGGCTCCTTTGGTTTCTGATCTAGTGGCCTTTCTCAGTTCCTGTACCAACAGCTTTAGTCGTACACCCCTCCTGCCTTTGAGGTGAGCCCCTGCATCCTCACCAAGCACCAGCCATCCCCTCGCCTGCTCCTTTTGCTGCTACAACCACCCACATCTGTCTGTCCTCACCATCATCTGGAAAAAGGGGCCAGCGGGGGGGTCTCCATCACACACACCCCATCCCAGCACCAGGCCAAGGCACAAAGGGCAGCATCCTATGCCCCATGTGAGGCTTTACCCCACAGGTCACCACAGGGAAAGCCAGGCTGAGGCACACATGTCATTAATCCTCTGCATTCAGCTCATCTACTGTCTGGAAAACTTACTGAAATACAGACTGGGGTTTTACTTCTCAGCCTCAATATCTAAGAAGTGACATTCAGTGCTTTGCAATAGGAGCTGTCTGTATCCAAGTTCTGCCTCAGTCTGGATGGGTGGTATAAAGTCCAGTTGGTATTTAATGCTGGAATATCCCCAACTTAAGAGTATTTAAAACAGGTGTTTGCTTTCTCACTTCACACTACCTCGTCCTGTTGTAGCAATACAGCAGCCCCAATCCTGCTCCCATCAGCTCTCTGAGATCAGGACCAGGCCCACTGCAGAAGGCTGTCTCCAACATAGTGACCTAAGGTGTTATTACACAGCAAAATAGTTTCCAGGTACCTGATGTCCCCAGGACACAAGTTCAACCACAGAGGTACAAAATAAAGACAGGTGATATAGGTATTTTGAGGACCAATTTGCAAGGCTTTTAATGTTTTTGATAAAATGGGATGAGATTCTTTGTTTTAGCTGGGCATAAATGGAGGCTTTAAACTGGTAAAATCTTGCTTACACATTTCTGGTCTGCACTCTACCAAAGACCATCAACAAGATTAATTTTCTGTAAGCACATAATCATACAGGCTATAAAATATGGCACAAGCACAATCCCACATATCTGAGCTCAGGATGTGGATGTACACCTTTCCCCAATGCCTCATCTGCCCCCCACTGGTATTCATCAATATCTAACTGGGGGCAGGAGGGGCTTTACTGAGGGTAAGGAAGGACTATAGAGCAAACTTGGAAGTGAAGAGGGCTGCTTCTCTGAAATGAGAGCTCAGTGGCTTCTGTACAATAGTGACAGTGGCACTGTTAGGTTAGAAAATGCTGCAGTGCCAGAGGCCTTTATGGCCACAGCCACCAGTCTCCAAGGTCTCCCTGAGCAGCTTTAACCCTGATCTCATGCAAGGGAGCCCAGCTCCAGCTCACAAAGAGCATTTGCACCTCCTTCAGCCTCATCGCTTCTGCAAAGAGCAGAAACTCCTGCTTGGAACACTCAGAACATGCCAGTAGCATGTTATCCAGCTTTTTGGGGACTGCTTTACCAGACAGGTCTTGTATCACTGGTGTTTGTCCTTCCTCTGTGCCCCCAGACACTCCTGCACCCCTGCTCAGTGCCAAGGCAGGGACCACAGCTCTACCTCAGCCTTGCTATGTACATCTCCCCTGAATCTCCACAACCTGGTACTGTGCTCTCAGAGTCACAGATCAGACAGACAGGGGCCTGGACACAGTGCACTCTCAATAGTGCACACTATTTTAACACATATATATATAATTATATATATTATATATATAAAAAAACCCCCATCCTCATTTCTTGTTATGTGGTTAACCAAGGACACAGATCTGCCATGCTGGAGCCTGGGTACCTGCCTCATTTGCTAGAAAAGGTGCCTTCAAAATCTAAGCACAACAAATTTTCACATGGCAACTTCACCTCTGGAAACCTTTTTAACCTCATCAGCATTCTGACGTTTACCTCAACCTCTTCAACTGTCCCTCTGCCTTTCCCTTTTCCAGTCCTGCTCTAAAAAGACCCAAAGTTTCCTCAGTCTATGTAGCTCTGCACTTTCCCACTACCCTAGGGAATGTCCCCATACTAAATTCAGGTCCAGGCCATGACTATCAATCCTTTTTCCTGCAGAAAATGCTGCAACACAGAGATTAGCCATTGCTCAAGTTTGCAGTCCAAGCTGGCTGGTTTTATTCCACATCAAGCTACTGAGCAGCTGGGGCACCTGCTGGGCAATGGCAAAACCTTCTCTTCCATCTCAGTGCTGCTCTGCTGGGCTGCCCTGCACAAAGTGCCCAATGAACAGCACTTCCACAGCAACAGCCTATCCAGGGTATCCTTGTTCTCACCAGGTTGTGCTCACAGTCTTAAACAGGGACCTAACTGCTGAAGAACAGTTGATTTCTCCTCTGGGGTTAGTTTGTATAAAGGCATTTTCACTAAGCTACAGTTTAAATATGCAATTATAGCAGAAATAATGGATCTGAAGGTTTAAAATGTGTAGAACTGATAGCCAGGTTTTCCAGGAACGCATTAGCATGCCATTAGCAGCAACAGATCTCATTATTTTGTGTAGAGCAATTTCACTGTGCTGCAAAAACAGATGAAAACAAAGCATTTCTGGTACATCTAAAAAATCACAGTGCAGTTGTTAATGTCAAGCTGTCAGACAGAGAGCTCCCACTGCTCCCACTGCTCTACCATCTAGGGGAAGATGTGTCTAAGGGACAAGGTCAGTTCTCTTTGGTA
Source organism: Florisuga fusca (assembly GCA_038090715.1). Lineage (NCBI taxonomy): Eukaryota > Metazoa > Chordata > Aves > Apodiformes > Trochilidae > Florisuga > Florisuga fusca. The sequence continues at coordinate 10,256,219 of JAAWXA010000024.1, read as the reverse complement.
AGCCTGCTCCAAAACCCACACCTGGCCCCAGCTCCTTGGGTCCCCATAGCACCTTCCCTGAAGAAGCTCCAAAATGGTGGCTGTGCAGGCAGCTGTCCTGCTCCACATGGCAGGCACATAGAATGGGCTCAAGACATAAATCCTTACTTTTCCTGGCATTTGCTTTCGGCTGCATTGGTTCATTTGCATTTTTTTCTCCCCCCAAAGGGAAGATCTGTAACCTGCAGACAGCAGAGAAACGTGTTTTAGAGCCGTCACAGAGTCCCAAGTGGGCAGGGTGTTCGTATGCAAGACCACCTGAGCAATTTATCCCTCAGAGCTGTGTGATTCACTTCCTTGCTCACTAAAAAGCCTCTAAAAAGCAAGGCTGAGCCTGCTGCTCGGTGGGGAGCTAGACCTGTCCCCACCCTTGTCATCCCTCCTCCATCTCACTGCAGCACATTTTGTACCCACTTCATGCATCCCTGCATGAGCTCCCTCTGAGCATCAGCTGCCACTAACAACCCTCTCTTCTCCCTCTGCTGCAGGATGACATGCACAGGGTCATTGACCAGCAGCTGATGGACAAACACCCGAAGGAATGGAGCCAGCTTGCTTATTCCTTCTCCAGTGGCCACGGCGCAAAGCGGAGTGCCGGACCCTCCGCCGTGTTCAGGCCGGAGCAGCAGGGGGACGAGCCCGTTGGGGCAGAAGGGAACCGTCTCTTTTCCTTTTTCAAGAAAAATTAATTTGAAAAAGAGAAACCTCTCCACCACTTCCTGCTTCAAGATGGGGCGTGGGGCAGCTGCCCAGCTTGCTGAAGGACCCAGCTCTGATCCACTAAGAAAAAAAGAAGGGGGCAAAGGAGTTAACCTTTGAGACTCTGCACTATTTACACTGCACCTGGTCTGAACCAAATGTTTACATTAATTGGAGATTTGCAAACTGATGATGTGACACTAATAGAAAGAAACTTCTTATTCTTTAAGTGAAGTGATAAACTTCAGGGTATATTTTAGGAGCTTTGACACAGTCCAGTTTCTGCTGTGAAAAATAATCTGATTGTCTTAAAAGCATTCTCACGCTGGAGAAGGAAATAAGCAGCCCCAAGGCAAAGCAGCGCAGGGGATTGAGAACTGCCATCACAGTGAACACAGGGGGAAGAAGAGGATTGAATGCATGAGAAGAGAGGGGAGTCACTTACCACCCTCCAATCCTGGCAGCTGTGATATTCTTCATCCATTCCACTGAGACGAGTTGCTCTGGCCCCAGCATTGCCATGTTTTGACAAGTGTAGCTTTCTCCATGGTGGAAGTTGAGCCCTTACTGCAGATCCTGCCTGGGCACCCTCTCCCCTGCAGCTCTGCATAGCTGTTCACCCCTCGCTGGGAATCCAGGCTCCTGACAGATCAGGGCAGTTGTAAGATTGCTGATATTACTGGCTTCTCTAGCTCCCTCCTGTTACAGAGGTAAGAGTTGCAGAGTCTGTGGTTACACAGGTTGTTGAAGATTTCTCCACAAGACACTTAGCCATTTACAAATGGGATAAAAGTTGTGGATGTTCAGTCCTGGGGCACCTACTGTCCCTCCAATGGCCAAAGGTAGTTGTTGCACTTCAGCAAGCACACGCCTTTCCCCAAAGCCATTTACACCTCCCAGAGTAAGAAACCTGTAATTTTAACAGGATAGGCCCTGAGAAGCCTAACTGGTAATTCACTGAAAGCCTACCCAATCTGGGTTGATTCTCAGAAAGCATGCAGCCATCTACCAAGGGCAGTTGTCTGCAAAGCTCTGGAAAGGCTGCAGGCCCCACACAGTAACATCAGCTATGGCCTCACTAAACTTGAGTATTTGTGCCTGCCTGTAGGTCATTTACTACCCAGCCCTTTGGCAAGCAGGTAGCCAAATCTTTTGACTGAAGATGATCAGAGCCTGCTTTGCTGTAATCATGACTTGATCAGTGAGAAGGAACTTAGCATGCTTGGTGTATGCTGGAAATCCTGCAATACTAAGGAGGGACCTTCCCTGTACATTGGGTGGGTGGTACCTTACAGCTCTTCTCTTTAACAGTCTGCCATCACAAACCAGTGAGGAATGCCAGCCTAAGTTCAGGATGTCCTGCTGCTCTCATGCAATTTTCACACCTTCTAGCTCACAATGCACACAGGCTGTCTTTCCATGATGCCCTTTAGAGCACTGTTGCTCTAAAGAGAGTAACACCTACACTGTCCCACAGGAGATGGAGCTAGGTACACACTCAGCTCTGCCCTGCTCATCAACTTAGGTGCTAAAACACTATCCTGCAGGGAGCTGATGCTCACTATTTACAGGAACAAGCTTTCTGCTAGAATTAGGTATTAAACAGCTTCTTCTAAGAAGCAGGTAAGAGGTTGGTGGCTTGGGGTTTTTTATTAGCCATCTTACCTATGGGATAGGACACTAATACCTCAGTACAAATAACCTTTCTGCCTACAATGATCGCAGCATTCCCTTATTTCTTTGTTAGCATGAAACTACCACAATGGTAAGAAATCATCTTGCACTGAGGCAAGGATCAGAGAACACTGTGGGGGTTGAAAATGATGGTAAAAAGCTGAGTGGTAAAAGCCACCTACCTGAGAGCAACGAAGCCTGGACTGCAGATCCTGCTCCAGGAAATACTTAGGTAAATCACCACCAGTACAGCTTGATGCTTAGAGGGAAAGGAATCTGGAGTCTGATAGGCAGTGAACTAAATCTTGGCCTTTCCTTTCTAGGCAGTGCTCACCTGTTGAGTAACTGCTTGTATCCACTTGTACAAGAGAGGGAAAGGAACTTAGTGCAGTGCAGTGTGCTCTCAGGATGGCAAGTCCCCATCTTCCTGTCTTACATGTGCTGTGACTCAATAGGGCTGAGGGATAAGGCCCATGCTCAGCATCTCCTGCCCTCGGGACTCAGTTGTGCCCATCAGCATCAGTGTAAACATTGATACCTGCAAGACCAGGTGTGGGGTCATGGATGCCAGCGATGCCTGTGAACAGTTGTCTTATAAGCTGCTTGAAAATGCTGCTCTGCTTATTCTAAGAGAGCCATGTGAACATCTTGGTCCTCACAGACCTCTTTTCTGCTGTCAGTTGTCATTTCCCAGGCCCCAACAGCTCTCTTCAAGCCACTTGTCCAGCAGCTGTGTGGGACTCTACCCCCACGAAGATGTATGTATGTGTGCAATCCAAAGGCAAGACCTTAAGTTATCCGATGAAGACACAGGAATGAGATGAAGAAAGGTGCCTTCTGCTACATGTTTGCTGAAAGTGACTCATCCAGTTGCAGAGGCAGGCAATTGAAATGCACAGCACATCTCTTCATTTAAGGAGGACCCTTAATCCCATTGCAATTTTATTTATTTAATGACAGTGATGGAAGAGATTGCAAGAAGAAAGTCAGCATGTTTCAAGATACCAGTTGGGTATGGTTTCTTAAAACTAGTCCCTTAATCCTAAAGACTTAGTTGCACTACTAAACCCAGAAATACAAGAGAATTGGGTTTAATGAACTGGACAACACACCAAAGGAGACCTCCTTGTGCTGAGCTGCTACTCAACAGGAACAGAAACTGCCTTAACATAGCAGCTAGGTTTTTGGTTTGTTTTCAAGAACCTCACATTCTCATTTGTCATGTTGTGTTTTAATAAGGTCCTGACTATTTCATCTTGAGCTGTCATTAAAGCATTCATCTCCATCCTGTCATGACCAGGAGCCTGGAGTCATCCTTCCAGTGCTGGGTTAGAAGACACTCCACTTGTGATACTCGATACATCTAGGACACACATGGGGCAAAGGAAGCATCAGCTCCAGTGAATGAGAGGGAGGAAGCACATTAATGCAGCAGGTACTCAGGATTCCAAAGTAGATTTAAGGAGTAGGATCAGCAGCTCTAAATACAACACTCAGCCTTGCTTTTGAGATAATGGTAAATAAACCAGTAGTGCTGCACAGCCACTGTTCAAATATTGCACAGAGAAGATTGCCTGCTGAGATTAAGGTTACCAAGAACTTTCCCACAGTTAAGTAACAGGGCACTGTTTGGGTAAAATGTTTATTACACTAGGCTAAGGGAAAAGGGATCAATCTCCATTTAGAAAACTCTGCAAGGGAAGCAACTGAAGACAAGTAAGTGTAAATGAAAGGCAAGTCACTAGCACTTTATCTTATAAAAACTTAGGTCCACAACTTGCCATCGAGATGAACAACAGATCAATTAATGACAACAGAATAATTTTGCACAGAGAAGCAAGAAGTGAGGTTACAAGCAGTGCTGTGTGCACAAGGACTTGATAGCTGCATGCAACTGTCCTGCTTAGAATGGGAAATTCCAGATATGCCTCTACATCAGGCAAACACACTACTTCCCACTCGGTTATAAGAAGCAAGATTGTTTTAACCAAAAAGCCAAGAAAGGATGTGTCTGGGTGCTGCAGCAATGATCCCCTTAGATTGTGGGAAAAAGCACACAGCAGGGACAAGCAGAAAGAATGTATCTATAGATATGTACATATACCACAGTGCTGTAATTTTTGTATGTAGCAGCAATGTAAATAAATGTATGGTTTTTATAAGATACATATTATAAAAATCTATAAAGGCATATTTTTAGTAAAAACAATGCTCTACTTCTTTTGTAAATAGTTCTCTTCAGAATAAAACAATCATTTATATGATATTGTCTCAGCTCTCAAATCACTGCTTATCTTACCTACCTGCCAAACAAACTCACTTTCTGAACTGTGATATTAACACCTAACAGCATCTCTAGTACTTCATCATTCCCAAGAAATTCCACCACTTAAAGCACTTGCATGTGTTCAGAAGAGAACAGTCTGGAGAAAAAACATTTGAAGCGTTTGTAGCTCCAGCCACCTAGGAAAACAGAAAGGGTGAACTTGTAAATCATCTTTGCCTACCAGACATTTGAATAATTGACTGGCCTTTATGTGGAGGGATATGGACAATGAAACACTTCCAGCTTGCACCAGTTGCACTTCAGACCATCCACACATCCTCAGGTCTGTCTCTGCACGGTCACAGGAAGACAGAAGGCACCTATCCCCAGCAAGCTTGGTCACACGTCTCCAAGGGGTGAGGACCTGCCCTCAACAGCCTGCTTGTGCCTCAAAGGCAGGCAGGGGCACCTGAACACTAAGGGCAGCCAGCACAGCAATGGCTGTGTGGTTCCTATACAGAAACACACCTTCATTTCCTGGGAAACCAAGGAGAGGCTCCAGAAGCTTTTTAATCAACTCAGGGTCTGACCTGCTGCCTTCGAGAAGCTTTCAGAGCTTACTCAACACTTTCTGTAAGACAGAACGACAAAGATTCTAGCAAAATCACAAGCATTACTCTTTCATGCAGAAATAAGGTTACCAGTTCTAGCCTGCTCTTTCATTCACATTGAAAAACTAGAATAGCAACTAACCATTTGAAAGCATTAATTGTGGTTTTGCCAATACCAAAAAAAACTCAGCAGAAGAGCTCACCCCTGGCTTGCCACCCTCCACCTCCAGATGCTGGACAGCAGAGGAAAGAGAGCCTCAAAAAGATTTGGCAGCTTGTAACCTTTATTTTTAGTTTTTTAAAATTATTTAAAAAGCATAATTAGAAACTTTCATTACAGAAATAATCCTAGCAAACTAGTTAGACATTCCATTGCTCAACATTTAGGAAACTTCACATCAGCACCACTAGAGACAGTGTCCCCACCCCTTCCAATTGAAAAGTCAGTGGCATGAGCAGAAAGAGAACTGCTCCTCTACAGCCAGTTCTAGAAGAAAGAAAAAAAAAAAATAATCCCACTTCAAGCCAGGCAGTTGGACACCTGGACTGGCAGGGTTCAAACTGTGGGCACAAAGACCTGGACTCAAAGAGGACCAATCTTTCCATATAAGAGAACACTCCAGGCTTGGGTGCACCATTTCCTCATTTTATTGCATCATTTCCAGTAAATTCAGACATTTTCCTTACTTCTGCCTATATGAAGTCATTCCCTCCTAGATCTGCACACACGCTACCACAAGAGTCCCAAAGTGATGCAGCTGGGCCCTTTCATCTCTAACCATCACAGGACAGTTTCACTTCAACTGGAAGGCTTTGAGGACTGACCCAGCTCCTTCCATGGGCACAGAAAGCAGACAGGATGGACTGGTGTCTCTTAAGCTGCCACTTTCCATAGCTGCTCAAGTCTTAAAATTATCACACTGGCAAAATCATCCCAGCTCGTTCTTATTCTTGGGTTACCAATGAAAGATATGTGAAGAAAAGAGATGGGTGAAGGCAGCTGGATACATACTCCCAGCACCTGAACTGATTAAAACCCCAATGTGTTACACATTCATGGTTTGCAATTTTTTAAGTCTTTAAAGTGATTGATTGTGATGTGATTGTATGATCAGGGCTCTTACCACAACCCGTAAAATCTAAAAAAATGCAGGCAAAACAAGTGACTAAAATTTAGCCTCTCCTGGGGAGGGGGAGGAAGGGACAGAAGTGAGCTGATTCAAAGCTCATGGACATTGGTGAATCATATCCTACCAAACTAAGGCCAACATTTCCATAGGGCCACTCAGTGACAAACTGTACGTCCACCCTCAAGATCTTAAAGGAAGTCATACCCTCCATGCCTTTTAGTCATTTTAAGGAAAAATTTAGTATTATATAGGCAATTATTCAGGTGCTGAGCATGTACTTTCAGCTCAGACATTTGATATTTTAGTTACAAGGACATACACTCTCCACCTTTAACTACACCTATTCAGGTAGATGAACTGAGCCCTCATTTTCCCATAAAAGTGAATAAGGGTCAGGAAAATGTTGCTGAACATCACGAGACCAGTTTGGTTCAAAGGGTGATCCTCCACCACCACAACCCAAGCAAGCAAGCTTTCCATTTCTTTCCACAGAACAGCAGTCCTCCTTTCTAACAGAAGAATCCTGGGAATGATCCTGCAGCAGCTTTCATATTCAGACATCAATCCAGAACGGCTGGATTTATTTTCATGCCTTTTCTCTCTCAAAAACAAAAGCTTTGCCACCAAAATTCACATTCAAGTTCAGATCGCCTATTTGTGGACAGGGCAAAGAGAAGTTTGGGATTTTTTGGCAGAATCACATGTTTTTTGTTGTTCTCAAAAGAAATGGACCCTCACTTAAGACCCTGGCAGAACCAGAAGCAGAGGTCAAAGGAGTTAAACTTTGTTGGCTTTTTTGTTTGGTTTTTTTTTTTTTAAAAAAAAAAAAAAAAAAAAAAAAAAAAAAAAAAAAAGGTTTATCCAAATAAATTCCACTTCTGCAGGTCAGTTTGTTTTTCAGTGTCTTGATACAAACTGAAGGAGAGCACAGGAACAGCTGGGCTGCAGCACAAGAAGATGAAACCCAATGACCCAGCCACAAATCTGGATCATGGCAAACTGAATTTCAAGGCTCCAGCAGCAGCACCTGCAATCCTGGTACCTAGAAAAACAAAGCCAGAGCCCCAGTAAAAGCCTGAAGCTCCAGATGAAGCCATAGGCCCCAGGGGCACCAGTTGCCAGCCTGGAAGCTTGACAGAAATGAAGCTAGAAGCCCCAGGAAGCAGTTACTGCCAACCTGGGGCCAACTCAAATTAAGAACTTTGTACTATTTTCTTTAAAAAGATGAACTCTGCAGTCCATGATTGGTTGACATTAAGAAGGCATAAGCCAAAGCGACAACGGGGAGGCGAGGCTGGTTAAAGCAATATACATTATATACAAACTCTTGGGTTAATTAGTCCACTTGGTAGGCAATGTCCTTCTTGTCTACAAGGCGCACTGGAATGAGCAGGGGAGGAGAGGGGGCAAGATTCCATCCGATACCTTCTTGGCACTGAAGTTGTAAGGTGCCAGCGCCTCTTGATAGAAAACATGGAGAAAAAAAATAATCTTTAAATAACGGCACAAAACTGAGAAAGTCCTCCCAAAGCCTGCCCCAGTGGAATTGCCCGAGTCTAGCTGGAGGGGCTGATCTGTCTGAGAGCAGAGTCTCTGCAGCAGGGAAAGGGCATTAGCAGCACCGCTTCTTCCTTTTACTGTTCTTCGTTAGCTTCACCACATCGTTCTGTTGCTGCTGTTGCTGCTTTGCTAAGTTTTCTTTCTTTGCTCGCAGGACTAGCTCTGTAATGCAATTAAACATCTGGAAGAGAAACAAGCAAGGTCAGACCACCCAGGAACTCAGGCTAGCTTTTCTGGGGTGCTGTTCTTCTGAAGCAACTCCACTTCTCTAGATATTTCTATATAAAGGCTCAGAGATCTTCCTCAATCCTTTATGGGCCAAGCAGGAATCCAGGACCTTCCCAACCCATTCCCCAGCTAAATCAGTAACAACTTGAACTCCTTTCTCAAACCTGTAAACAAAACCAGATTAACTTGGCAACAGAGGCCAGGAGTGAAGATTGTCCAGGTAGTCCTACCTACCTCCTACAACTATTCTCCCTAGTGTCAAGTCTTTCCTGAGAACATGCCCAATATATTAGAACATAAAGCTAGTGCAAATGCAATGTGGGGTCCTCCACTTCACTTTCCCAACTCTTCCAAACACAGCTTGATGCCTCTTCTTGACATTTTACCTACTCACAACTTGTACAAAGTATTGCATCTTTCTTCCTTAATATGAAGAATATATGTTATATTCCCCGAACCATTACTCCAAAATCCTTTTATCTGTGCTGTTCTGTTCTATATTACCTCTTCCACATTAATATTTTCTTTGGCGCTGGTCTCAAACAATTGGATCTCCATCTGCCCAGCAAATTTATAAGCATCTTCTGTTTCTACCACTTTTCGCTCTGGGTCATCGTTCTTATTCCCCACTAAAAAAGGAAAGAAAACCAAAATAAGTCAGTGTGATACTTCAGGAAGTCAGCCCACAAAATAAGATGTTGTAACCCTCTGCTTAGACTTACCTAGTATCCGGCAGACATCATCACAGTTTTGATTAATTTCATGCAACCATCGTTTTACATTCACAAAAGATTCTGCACTGGTTACATCATAGACAACAATGACCCCATGTGTTCCTCTGTAATACCTGTGGAGCAGGAAAAGACAGTAAATGTTGGCTCAAGCTAGGTATAGCCTCCTCAGTTCTTTCTCCTTCCCATTAGTTCTACAAGACCCCCAACAAATCCCCCAGGCAGGGTGATCAGGTGTCTCCATTTTCTTTCCACTGGAAGTAATTCTTTTAAAACAGCTAGAACACATGCTACTACTTTAAATCTACAGATTTCCCTGCTCATTTAGTCTATACAAGTAGGTTTCAAAGTCCAAAGACTGCTGTTTACTTCCTTGTTCAGGCTGTTAAGGCCTTCAAAGATTAATAGTGTCTTCCATCTACGTGAGCAAAAGGTAGTGGTGCCCCCAGTACATCCTCAGAACTGGATGTGATGGGAACCCTTGTGCTCATTAAGTTTTTCCAGTAATTTTCTTCTCTGTGAAAGGATCACTTGCAGACTAAAATTTCAGCAGATCTCCAAATATACTCAACCCTCAATCACAGTCCTCTTGAGCTCACCAAAGTCTTGCTGAGGGACTGTGTTCTGATCACACCTTCCTACTCAACAGACCGACTCCATATGTGCATTCAATGTGCTCTGCTACCTTAAATGATTAAAAATAAGCTTCATTTCAGTTTGTTCCTATTAGTCTTGGTCAATCAGCACCTTTAAGAGATGATGAGCAATTCTGATATGTAAGAAAAACATCTGAATCCAAATCCCAACATTATCACCTGCATAAACCCAGTAAAGGCAGACAGCAGATGCACCATGAGAATGCACCATGATAAAATAAAAGAAAGCTCCACCATCTCTGTTTTCAGGCATATTCACAAGGCTAGCAAGTATTTTCCCTATTGCAAAGAAGGCAGATTTCACACACACACAAGAAGTACACAACAAAAAGAAAAGTAAATTGAAACAATCAACAGTGAGGTCTTTGCCAGCATCCAGTTTTTATTTTTTGTGTGGCTTGCTTTCTTCTCTTTTGTTTCCTCCTCCTTCTTATGATCAATATTAAGATTTTTACTATAAAAAAATCAAGAATCCAGCATACCAAATCTAGGATTTTCCCTGAAATTGCAGCAGCATTTCTAGATCTTGATCTCTTACCATGAGCACCTCTTGAAGCACTCTCCTTTCCACTGTGCTTCAGAGATGCCCAGTGACCACTCTGGTCCTCTCTGACAATTTATTCTAACTCAGCAAACACACCTTTGGCATTCAAAGCCTTCTAATGCAATCCAAATGCACCACACCTTTCAGAAGATCTCAAAGCTTCAGCTCACTTCTGCTACCAACAATGCTTGAGCAAGTCACTATCCCTTCTCCACCTTCAGCTGTACCATCCCTTCTGTAAGAGCAGCCACCTCAGGGCAGACATTCACAGACAGGGACATCTCACAGAGCACATGCATCCCCCTCACCTCTTTTCTCTCCTGATCACTTTCTGGTGTTAGTTGCTGGGTATCAACACTCCTCTCTGATACAACACATACTCTATGTAAGTAGGACAGCCTGCTCCTGCTACTCACCTGGGCACTTTCAGAAGACAAATTCTTCTTCTATGCGATGTTTTACCAGTAATTTATGCTATACATTCATTTTCCTTGGCAAGAAATAACTCAGGTAAGAATTCTATATTTCCTGCACTTTTAGATATTCTAGTCCATTTAAAATCAGTTCCTTTAATAACTTTAAAACTTGATGCAGCACTGCATTTGTACTTTCCTTCATAACAAGCTCATAACTTAATAACTTTCCTTCATAACTTAAATCCTTTAGAAGAAAAAGTATTCCATAGCCTGAATCCACAAGTTGCAAACACAGTCCACCCTCTCCCGACACTGACATGCCCTGCACACTGGTTTTGAGGAATATTGTTTCACGTGATAGCATCAGAAAAGGAAAGATCTCCAATCTTGTCAAGGCTCTAGAAAACAATAAGCTACTTATCTTCCATTCAAACTCTTCCATATTACCCAATAGTCTTTTAATTCAGCAACCCTCAGGGTGACCTACCACTTCCTCCCTAACACTGAGCATTACATTTGCAAAGACAACACTCAGCCTGTAGAGAAACACAGTGGTTCAGCTCCACCTACACAGAGCTGCTTCGTTCTGCTGTGCACACCACAAAACTGTGGCTGGTACTCCAGTTACCCAAACCAGAGGACCCAGTGAAGCACCCTGCTGCTCTTACCTTGGCCACACACCTGTGCATTCTTCCAAAAGGGATGCCAGGGAGTGAAATAACACACACCCTGCACACATAGCCCCATTCCTGGCACATCATCAGCACAGTCATTGTGTGCTCCTAGGGTGAGGACTATGCACTGGACCATGCATCACAGACAACTATAGCATTCAAAACTCTGCAGGAGCTGGAAGTCCCTGCCACAAAACACTAATATTGCAAACAACCTCATCACAAATATCTTCCTTTGTGAGAGACAGCAACCCCTGACTCTTGCTGAGTTCCTACCAGCATACACTGCTTCTATTTTTGGAAGGGAAAATTGTTTGGCACATTGTTGTAGAAAGGTTGCCAACCCCTCATCTATACTAAATTGTCACTTTTTCCATCAGCTGACACTACCTTTTAAGCAGCCTCAGAGATAAGACCATGACTACCTTTCCTTCTCCATCTCGAGCCCCAGAATATGTATTTTTCTCACACAGCTTGTCATGCTATTTTCTGCCATTTGTGAGATACAGCTTTATGTCCTAGATAACATTTTAGGCTTATCAAGTACAGCAAAGATTCGCCAACCCCAAGTGCAGGGCAGTACTAGAAAACAAAATCCCATTTATCCAAACTTCAAATTTCAGAATGATGCAGTGCAGAATTGCTTTCATAACAAGTAGTAGGCTTTGGCAAGTAGAGAACAGATGGGACTTTTGGCATTCAGGGAGGAGTAGGTGTAAATTTTGTGCTTCTGGCAACCAAGAGGTAGTTGAGACTTTGACACTGGGGAAATAATGCCTTATCTTTCTCCAATCCACATTTTAGGGAAGATAGAGACCATAGAAATGACAGCAGGTAAGAAATAAAGTTCTGAATCTCAGCCTCCCATTCCCAGGCTAACTGATTGATGCTAGCTGTCCTCTACATGGCAGGTGTGCTCTCTCATGTACTCCAAAAACTTCAAAAACCAGAACCTGCTACTGCTCCTAAAGAAGTTATAGAACAGTTAATCATGTTTAGAATGTCCATGAAAGTATCCCACTGAGGTGAAAGACAATCAAATCCAACCCATATATGCCCTTGGATGCTTGGTAGGAGACAACTATCTCCATACATTTGGAAAAAGCTACTGACATCTAAAGGCTTTACAGTGTGTCTGACATTTAAGTTGAAGCAGTGACAGCACCACCTAAGTTGTTTGTTCTACTTACAGAATCATATTTAAAGAACCTTAAGGACATAAGCTTACTGCCTTTGAAACATTACATACTAATACTGCAGATTTGATAGAGCAAATCTTCAGAACTGGTTAACCTAACTCATCATGTCACCTGCATTCTACCCTCACAACTCTGACCATTGCCCTTCTAAGCAGAAGGGAACATACACTGGGGTACTTCACACTTCACGAAGCCAGTAAGAAAGTTCTCAGGTATCGTCTAGTAGATGCTTCCCAAGATTATTATCTGGAGTTTTAATAACCAGTTTCATGAAGCATGGCAGTAGCAAAGTCAGATTTAGAAGAGACAAAGTATTGACTACATCAGTTCAGCAGGTTTCTTTTTCCAGAAAAAAAAACAAACCAGGAATTAGCCAAACTGACAGATGTATCATGGGTTAAATCCCACATCTTGAATAATATTTCACTAGTTTGTAGTATATGTTTCCTTGTTTTTCAGCCTTCTATAGTTCTAACCAATTTCAGAGACTTCAAAAAGACTTCTCATCTTGTTTTTAGGTTCCTAGAAGCACATCTGTTGTCACAGGAGACAGCAATTCTATCATCTCAAAAAGCTTGTACCATTCTTGATTATGGCATTCCACACAAATGCATGGCAGAAAGTCCCTCTGCTATCACTGTTCATCCTGAGCTAGAATCAGGCAACTAATATTTAAACCTTAAATCCTAAAATCCCAGTCTTGAATCATGGCAAAGTAGTCCTATCCACAAGAGCAAATCAAGCACATGAACTCTTTGTACATGCACCTGAAGTACTCTTGCTAATACAGGTTAGTCCTGACATGCTACATCTCTGGTGAATTAAAGTAAGTCCCACAACTTGGCTCCTCCTCCTCCCACTAGGCTCCAGCTATCCCCTGTCTGTATTTAATAGACAGTAAAAACAGCTTCTGCCTTTTGTACCTCCCAGTCTGTGATTCTGATCTAGTTTATTTTTCCTGAGTTTCCTGTAGCATACTCCACATCAGCTTGATTTCTGTTCCTTAACAGCTTTATTCTGCTCTTCAGCTTCCATAGCTGTAGTCAAGGAAAATCAAAATAGTATATAATCTTTTAATGTTTTCCAATTTTCTAGTATTCACTTTCTACCATCTCTACCATTTTACAGCTCTAGGTCTACACAGCAATTACTAGATGGGCTCTAATTGCAGACTTCCTTGCCAGGCTTTGCTCAACATGGATCTGAACTCTACCTTTATCTGCAAAGGGACTTCCTGGGCTGGAGTAACACTGAAGGAACAACTTTTTGTCTTCTTAACCTCAACCTAAGCCTCAGTCTAGTCAAAGACTAAGCAACAACTACTATGCTGTTGACAGTGCTCTTCCACTCCACCCATAATTTGGTAGCCAAACCCTTTCATAAATACTAGTATGGTAACTTAATTTGTCACTCAAGTTTGGGATAATTAAGTCAGTTACAGTATTACTTTGACAGTTTAAAAAGAAAAAAGAAAAAAGAAAAAAAAAAGGAACCATTTTTTAAATCCCCATCTTGTTATCTCCTGTTTTTACAGCTGATATGCTTAGGTCCAGAGCTTCTCTTGAAATTTTATCAGGGAATGGTAGACTGTCACAGCTAACCTAGCAGTAGGTTATACCACAATGTAACCACCAGTCCCAGCATTCTCCTCAACACTTGAAATGCACTCAGACATATGAACTTCATTGTTTAAAGTTGCACAAAATTCCAATCTCTCTCACGATGGAAGATTCTGTAACTACTTCACCAAAACTGAGGCAAAACTTGGGCCTTCACTTCCCCAAGAGTATATATCACACTTTGGTAAAAAGCTGTGCAAGAGAGAGCAGCAGCAGGGCTCAAAGGAATCATGGCACAAATGCCTTCAAACCATTTTATCTTCCCCATTTTAAAAGTTCACCAAAGAAAAATATTTACATAAAATACTACACAAAGTCCCATCTGCAGTTATTCCCATTCACAAAAGAAAGCCTCCTTTCCTGGTATTCCCATTTAAGCCAGACACCAGGGCTTTTGGAACTAGCTGGCATCAGTCCCACGAACCAACACTCATGAACACAGCTCCCAGTCCTGTCAGGGAATCTGAAAACAGGAAGGCCATTTGCTGACTCAGCACTAATTGGGGCACTCTGTGACTGGCCTGTGTGCACAGCTGATGGGAGCTGCAGCAGTGCAGTGCTGCCTCCACCCTCTGCTTCCTGCCCCCAGCTGCCTGCAGCACTGAAACAAGAAGTGATGTCACACACAGGAACCCCACAAGAGGCAACTGAGTTTTTTTCAAGCCAAACACTTGAGAAACAATGGAAGTAATCCAGCAATATCCGTATAGAAGAGCAGAGGAAAGGGGCGGTGCACACACCAGCTTCAACTTTGCCATTTCTAGCTGATTAGACATAACATAGATGCAAGCACTCTCATTTTTTTTAACCTCAAGTTAACCAATACATCAGCTGAAAATTATCCTCCTCTCAAATAGGAGCCAAACAAGAAGTCAGTCATGAAAGATCTAATGAAACACCTCCATCTTTTAAGAATTATTATTTTTTGTTAATACCTGGAGGAAGCAGAAGTTCAATTTCTAAGTGTGCTTTTTTCTCTTCCCCTAGTGCCATGGGGAGCAGTCCCACCTTTACAGCAATCAGTTTACAAACAGATCCTACTCTTAATTCCCACTGCTGCAGCTCTGGGTGTGGTTTCTTCAGGAACAGGAAAAGCTGTGCACATACTGTTCAAAAGGACAATGAGAATGAAACCAAACTCAAACCAAGGAAAAGGTTAACTTCATGTGGGCGTCTCCAACAGACCTCCACACAAAGATAGCTGCTAAAATGCATTTGTCCTAAAAGAAAACCAAATATTGGGAATCCTATTAATCAATCTCAAAGCTATTCATTAGTTATATGATGCCAATGGGGGGGGTGCACTCTGAACTTCTGTAAAAAATAAAATCAGAGGATGGCCTTAGACAGACTTCAGAGATAAGTTTTCTAGTGTATGCAGAACACTGAAATAACTCCAGTTCCACCCTTTATGAAGCAGCAGCCAAGGAATAAGACAAAACCACCACAGAAATTGATATGAGAGTGAGGAAATCTGAAATCCCAGTTCCAAATCTAACCAAAGTGTCCCCACTGCTGCTGGTTCTAAACCAGCTGAGAGAAGTCCCACTGTACAGACAGCAAAGCTATCATTAGCTTATACAACTGCAACACCAAAACATCTACACTGTACCTCCAAACTACAAGGTTCATCTGCTAAGCTGCACATCACTAAGGGCAGTTATACTCACGTTGATGTAATAGTTCGGAAGCGCTCCTGCCCAGCTGTGTCCCAGATCTGCAGCTTCACTTTCTCTCCATTGATCTCAACTGTCCGGATTTTAAAATCCACTCCAATTGTGGTAATGTAGCTGCCTGAAGGGAAAGCACAGAGAAGTAAGAACCTAAGTCTTGTTCATTTGGCATGTTCCAAAGCATGCTTCTGAATGCTATTTGGTAGCAGCTCTCAGACTGGATGGGAAAACAAGGTTCTCCCTATCTGCTTCTCATTTTAAATGCCCAATCAGTTCATCCTGATTTACATATTTTATCAGTAGCTAACAGGGTTTGTTTTCTTCCTAGCCATAAAGCTACATTTCCCATGCTACCATTAAAATTTAAAACTCAGTATTACAAAATAAAATTATTCTTCTGCCTCATTGGTGGTCAAGAGTGAGCACCCAAATATTGCAAGAAATGGACAGAACTGTGCAAGTTAAGCACTTCTGAAAATCCTGAGATAAAGGTTTGCTTTTAATGCTCATGCAATTACTTCTTTTGAATGCAGTCTGTTCTGAGAGTTTCCTCCCAATAAATTAGCTATGTCACAAACTTAAGTGGTTTAGTCACAATATTCAATCAATCTAAACCCCAAATGGCCAATAAGAAGCACAGAGTACAGCATCACCTAGAAAACCCAAGCTATTTCTGGAGCCATGTCAGTATTTAAATACTGCAGAGCTTTCAGTTGCAAGTGAAAATCAGACAGGATGGCATGTATGGGCTTATACCAAGAGAAGCAAAGGTAGCAACAGAACATATTGCTAGTACAGCTCTCCGGGGGGAAAGGCTAAAGAACAACTCCCTGCAAACCAGCAGCACTGGAGCAGACCTTGATTATTTCTCTTAGGGAAGTAAACATAACACTCACCTGAGAATGTATTATCTGCAAAGCGCAACAGCAAACTGCTCTTGCCCACACCTATGACAAACAAAGACAGCAAGATCTTTGAATAAAGTAATCTTTGGTGTCAGGTAAAATAACAGCATTTTCCCCATTCATTGCATTTTTGACTCTGACTAGGATCTTTTCTCAGCAGATAATTTAGTACCGTCCAGCTTGACTAGTCCTCTCAGTACTCTCCCTGACCAGGCACACTGCAGTCACTCCAAGATCAGTGTGCTTCTTGTAGCACCACAGGGCTGGGTTTCTTTGAGGGCTGGAGGAAGGAAGGGACAAACAAACTCTCCAAGAGTAGCTTTTGAACTGTGGTCAGTTCTAAGAAGTCATAAGAGAGTAATAACTAAAAGCAAATTTACTATCAGTAGGCTTTCATTTGCTAAGGAAAGATCCAAAAGTTAGTATGTCATGTTAATTAAAAAGTACTCAGAAACCTGCTCTAAAGTACTCTATCCAATTCCTCTTGCACATCACATTTAGCACCACCTCCCATTCATTTATGCCGTGCTGAACAGCAGTGGAATTTGGACTACTTAGACAATCAGACCAGGGTTTGGTACTATAAAGCTTATGTTATCATGTCCACAGTTTAACAGAAACCTAAACCAAACAGGGGAGTTGGGAACCATTGTTCTGTATTGTCATCCAAAACAGACTTGTTCCACATCTAAGAGGAAGCACACACCTTTCTGAAGCTGTACCTTTTGCCAGAATGTTTCATAAAACATTTTCTCTAAGTGCTTTGAGTAGCACTTCATCCACGTTTTCCTTCTATGATTGCACCCTAATCACACCCTATTGCAGGGGAGCATTTTTCACAGTGCTTCAGACAAGAATTTTTAAGAAACTCATTCCTGCAACCCCAGCCAAGAGAATCTGAGTACCAGAATGCCTCAAAGGTGTTGTCTCTGCATAACATCTCTGCTGTTGATGTCCCTTCCACCACCCCCACCCCCCAATAAAAAAAACATCTGCTATGGCATGAAGAGGACATTCGACTTCACCAGGGTGATAATCTATTAAATCATCTCAGTTAGAGGTTATTTAAACTAATTCTGTTGATGCTGTGTAACTTGTGAGTTCTGCTAAATGGTAAACCTGTGCAAAAGGCATGTGCAAAGACCATACAGAACTCCAAAAGCTCTCAGCTGTTGGCATCAGAAGACAGCTACCAGCAAAAAAAATAACCCTCTGAGCACTAAAAATCTGCATGATTCCAGTAAGCCAAATTTCATTTGCAAAGAGTTCAAATCATCAGAGCTCTGGAGAAGGCATACTCACTTCTGTTGAGTACCACTAATCTTAAAGAAAAACAAGAATGCTACTAAAAAAATATCAAGTTACAGAATGCATACACTGAATACCTCTGAGATGAAAAAGGTAGCAGAATAGTTCCTAAAATTTACCAGAGGACTAGCTATTTAGCAAGAACTTAACGCCTGCAAAATAGCAGTTGGCTAAGTTTTAAAAAAATAAAATAAATACGTTTCAGTAAGTACTTACTGATCAAGCAGCCTTGGCCTCCAGCTTAATAAAAAGAAAGTAGATGCTGGAAGCCAGAGACCTGTCAGACCACACCACCTTCTGAAAACGTCAGTCAGCTTCAGACTACACCGCAGAGCTGCAGGGGCTGCCCATGACCACTGCTTTGTCAGTCTGTCCACCCCAGCACAGACACGGTCAGGTCTCTACAGCTCTCAGCACTCGGCAGCTCCTAAAGAGACAGCTCCTGAATTCAGGAAGCTCTACATGTTCACGATGACAACGATCTCACTAAACAAACACTGCCTCTGACCCACACTGCTCATGTATAGAGAAACCATGCTCTTCATGACCCTCCACTTCCTAGACAGAGTTATTTGAAGAGCTGCAAAAAGGAGGCTAGCAGAGCTTCTCTGCTTGTCAAAGGCAGCAAAATGAATCAAAACAAAGAGAGGCCTACCTCTCTTTAATTTTGATTTGCAAAATCAAAATTAAAAGCAAATTTCTGTGCCATACTAGTTTCTAAACCCCACGTTTTAATCAATGTTAAGAGTTAATTAAAGTACATGCAAAGCACAGATCACCTGTATTATTTTTAAATATCTGGCACAACTGAGATCACCAGCAGCTTTTCAAGATGACCTGTTCTAAAAACACACAGACCTACTATCCTCTTGACACATTTGCATACAGGGGAAAGCACATAAGACATAATCACCCTATCCAGCAGCTGTCCACTTCTTATTGCAAGAAACAGCAATAAGCAAGGCAAGCAAAGTGTTTTGTGAAAGCAGGGATGGAGCTTTCCAGTGTGGGTTGGCAAAAAAACCCCAAAAAACTAAAACAACAAATCAACACACATAAAAAGTAATATTTAATTACAACAACAGAGAACCACAGCTGAACCAACAGTTCTCACAACACGTTTTCCCTCTCAATGGTTACACTACAGGGACTAAAGAAGACTCAGCTAAGAAATATGATTTAATTTTTCAAAATTAGAAGTCGTCTTTCTCAGAGTCTTCACCATCCTGTTTATCTTGCCTGAACAGTTTTGAAAGTCATCAGCAAGCAAGAGAGTTACTTCTTTACTCAGAATGCAGCATTTGGTTGCAATAACCCATAGGCTTCCAAAACTGCCTAGGGTTTTAAGCTGTTTTGAAGCTGTTGCCCTTTCTCCCTCCTTAGATCCCTTCATGCAGACATAGAATAAGATTTTTTTACATACATCTAAAGCTTCTGGAGGTGACAACTGCTGAGATCAAGCAACATTACATTTTTACCTGAGAGCGATGCCTCGCTGCATGCCAGGACCTGCTGCCTTATGGACCACACCTCTATTAAAAGAAGAGGGTGGATGCCTTCTCCTCCAGTTTATGGAAATTAAACTTTAAGATGTTGGAGTGTTACCAACACTGAACTGGACTGAAGGAAGCTATCTTCCCAGTCACAACTCTTGTGTACCTCAACTAAAGCACCAGACACCAGCTGAGTTCACACACTGACCCTCCAGAAGTTTCTGAAAGTGCTGCAGCAGTATTTGCAGGGATGTTTTCTAAAAACTCTCTAAAAACCCCTTGTCCATAACTCCTTTAGCTATTTGAATCCCATGCCGTAACTAGGAATACACAAAGTTACCAGCTCTTCAAAGATATATTTTAAAAAAAGTGACAATCTCTAGAACTGAGCCTTCAGGTTAATGCACGAGAAGAGTCATAAGGAATAATTAAGGTAATACTAAAAAGTATTAGTTGCCACACTGGAAACAACAGTCCCCAGGGCTGAAGAGCAGCCAGCCCTTCCCATCGATGCTTTAAACTGCCTGTCACAGGGGAAGGGAATTCCCTCCTCACCCCAGCACCAGGCTGGTGGGTGCCCGGGAGCAGCTGATGCCGCAGAAACGCCGCCGCTGCCTGCACCCACGGGCGCCTAACCTTCCCCTTCCTCACCCTGGCCAGGCCATTACTGGCCACAGCCCCCGCTGGCAGGCAGCTCCGCAGGGGCACCAGGCAGGAGCTGAGGCGGCCCAAGCTCACGCACCCCCTCCCTCAGCCACAGCGCGGGCTCCGCCGCCGCCCCCC
>JAAWXA010000024.1:10193081-10235991 GCA_038090715.1 Florisuga fusca | reverse complement strand
GAGGGGGCGGCGGCGGCGGCTGCGGGCCGGATCCACTTCCCGAACAAACAGCCGGAACTGACAGCACCGCCGCCGCGCAGGCGCAGAGCGAGCAGAGTCCGCCGGCTGCACCCCCCCCACCACCTCCCCCCGCATGCGCAAAATGGCGGCGGGGGAGGGCTCCGCGCGCGCTCGTGCCGCCATGAGGGAACGGGGAGGGAGGGGAGGCACCGGGGCTGCCGCCCGCCTCAGCACCCGGGACGCTGCCATGAGTCCCGGCCTCTCGTGTTCCCCGTACGCTAAGCCGCCGGGCCACCCCCGGCAGGCAGCGGTTTGTGCGCCTCAGCTCCCGTGGGCGCTTGTGTGAGGTCTGCGGAGGTAGCAGAAGGGGAGAGCGGCCGGCGGGAGCGATGCGCTCCTCTCCCGGGAAGGCAGCCTGGTGCTGGATTCCTGGGTGTGTAAAATCCAGAGATGCTCCTGGGCACGGCTCCAGAGGGGCCTTGGCCTCCAACACATCGGCCACTGTGCCCACACCACCCCCAGTCCACATCCCACACCTACAATACATATACATACCTTCAATACATACAGAACAGTGCAGCAAAAAAAAGGCAACGTGCTAAGTACTGCATCTATAAAGTCACTTTAGCACAGATTCAAACCAAATTATTGACATTAATTATTTTTTTTTAATTTTAACCATAAGCTTATATTGACATGAGTATCTCATTAACATGCATGTCTTTCACATGGGGAGAGCTGTGCTAACACTGAAGAACACACCTGTACAGTCAACTGAGCCTATAAATACAGTGACAAAATAGTCAAGGAGAGTTAACTTGAAAATAGCAATCTATAATGCTTTTGTCCTTAATCTCAGCCTTAAAAAAAAAAACACATTCTAGCCTTCAGAGCTCACCCATCAAGTCCCACACCTCCTGAAACCCACTCAGATGACCTCCATCCCACCTTCACTCTGCAGCTCCTGCATTTAAACCACCACACCTTACAGCTCATTCTGCTTTATCCTCAGATGTAGCTGAGGAGCAGGGGAGAGGCTGGAGTGTCACCAGACGTGTGTCTTATTCAAGAGACTTTTCCTCACCAAATCCCCGCTAGAAAAGGGTTTGCAGGTAGCCCCAGACAAGCCCAGTGCTAAAATAAGCCCTCAACACATATCACCCACCCCAGTAAGGCACTTGGGCAGCCCAAGACATGCCCATCAGCTTAACTGGACACTGCACAGCTGCAGGGAGATCCTTTGAATCCAGCATAAAGACCAGCATAAACTGACATGACAATGACTCCTGTTACCTCTAAGCTCATGAAACCTCATCACGTGAAAAGCACGAGGTGTGATTTTATCTAATATACTGAAGTCAAAACTGATTTATCTTAAAAAAACCCCCAAACATTTAAATATTTTATGCTTTCACATTTGTCTTCTTTCTATTGCAATTTTTAGCACCTTATAAAGTTTAAACATCTCTCATAAATTATTTTTTTGTCTTCTTGAAATACACACTTCAGCTGTCACTCAGAGACAATTGCTTGACAGTTCAAAGATGCTGTTATAGTCAGTTGTAGGGAAAAAGTGTCTTTCACTGACAACTGGTATTTTTAAGACATTTGAAGAGAAAAAAAATTCTTTAGGTTCCAAGTTGGCATAATCCATTTATCAGATCTCGTGTCTAAATAGTGTATAAATAGTTTAGTGAAAAGTAGGTACCAAAATCCAAACTCAATGTTTCATTCTAATTGAAAAATTAGCATCTTCTCAGTAAGTGCAAGTGAGCACTCCTACCTTTTACTCCTCCCTCTCAGAAACAACTGAGCAGAAAATCCAACTGCAGTTTGGAGAGATGAATGAGTTTTTCCAGTTGCTGCTACAAAGGTAAAATAAAAATCATCAAAATACCCTTAAATAACAGAGGATCTTGGCTAAAATTAACAAGTTAATAAAAAGGTTTGCTACTTACCCATAATTTTCTTTCCCATATGTATGTGGAGCATCAGTTAGAATCCAAGGGGAAAAAAATTGGTAAGCCAAGATGCCCATGATGAAGAGCTCAAACAGCCTCTCTTCACAGAAAACTTGCCACAGCTTTTTTCCTGTCTGGAATGCTGAAGTGACTCCAGTACAACCACTGAGCTTTTTGTCACCTAACTGGTAGGAATGGCATACAATTTGGTACATGTTTCAGTGTACAAAAGCCTCAGCACTGCACGACCTAACTGCTGTTCCTCTTACTCCAAAACACAGCTAATTTGTTACAGTTGCAGCTTATACCAGTGCTGAGACTGCCAAGTCCTTAAAATGATTTAGCTGGGTTTTTCACTCTTTCAGTCAGTCCAAATACATAGTTTTAAGAGCTAAAGGAAAATAAACAGATAAAGCTGAATTAGGCTACTAGCAATCATCCTTGAGATTCTGTAGGCAAGAACTGAGATTAAGAAGCCTAGATAATAGCAAATTTCTGTATAGGGGGGAAGGAAAGATAGTCTAGAATTACTGACCAGGTCTTAAGATAGTAAAACAAGTTATTTTCACCCAAAAGATAAGGGACAGGGTGTAAGAGAAAGGTAAAAGATAAAATTTTTAATGGCTAAAACTATTTTAGTGGACTGGGCTTTGACTGTCACACAGCAGTCCCATAAGCAGTAACATACAGACTAGACTAAGCTGCTTCAAGGGTTATTCACCAACATTGCTTGGAATTGTCTGCTCACAGTACTCATAGCTTACTGGCAATCAATATGCAGCAAGTGGCTTTCTACAGTGAATTAATCCAGTTCTGGTGCTGCTCAGTATGTTCAGTAATTATCTGCACACAGGGACAGATAATACATTTTTTAAAATCAATAGATAATAGAAAGCAGAAAAGATTTGCAGGTATTTTGGGAGGCAAAATCAGATTTAAAAACCACCTTGAGAACCCAGATAAACATTATGAAACAGAATATTATTTCAGTAATACCAACTCAACACTAATGCAGGTTTTGGTTTTGGGTTTTTTTTTTTTATAAATAGCCAATGCATAAATATGAAATAGAAATTAAATAGCCAGAGCAGTTTTGTGTCTTGGCTTGCTGTGTAATCACAGACAAATGTGCCAACAACACTATGTGCCCTTGTGTTGGTACAGACACCAGTGTGTTCTGTAGGGCCTGCAAAGCAGTGATCCCCTCTAGAAGATGTGTTCCAGCAATGGACACCAGGAGGTAAATATGAACCAGAATGGAACAGACATGAAGTACAGCAATATTACTTTAGAAAACATGAAAATGTATGAGAAAAGACTTACAAAATCTAAACTTGTTTCATACAGGGCTGAGAACACTGAAATGATGATGTGGTTGCTGCAAAAATGAACTATTTTCAGCACCTGTGGAAATAGGACAAGCAGCAATGTTCTCAAATAGTATCAAGGAGGGTTATTTTTTTATCAAGCAACACAACAGGTATATTTATTTTTTTTAAAGAGGTATATGTGTGGTGAGAGAATGATCAAATCCTGCTTCCTTGGAACAGTACAAATCATTGACCAAAACCAATTAAAAAATATCTAACTTGGAAATGCCAAGTATTTTGTGAAGCCTGTGTAGTCATAAAAAAAGAGGGCTTTTCACAAGCTGGATGTCTAAAAAACTGTGTGTAGTCCAAAATACTTTGGAAATTAGTAGGAGTAATTACTAACAAATTTCATTAAATGTCAGTTCTGGCTTGGATTTAAACCCTGGCTCGTGTCAGTTCTGCAAAAGGTTTTTATAGATTACAGCACTACCCACTCTACAAACTGTATGCCCTAGAAAAAGCAGGTCCAAAAAGTAAACCACAGTATAAGTTTGTTGACAAATGAATCTATAAAAAGGAAGAGTTTACGCCAGAAGGATCAAAGTCAGAGCCTTTATTAAATGTTCCTTCCTTAAACAGACTGCAGTTAATCCCCCTTTTGCATTTGAGATTTCTAAGGCTATTTTAAATACTTTGTTTTACAGGGATTTTCAGTCTTCAGAACCGTCACAAGCAGCAGGTTAGCAGTACACAACAACAACACGCTTTAACTTTCACTGAGTTCTACTCCTGCCCCACGGGGTCCATGGAAAAAACCAACAAGACTTCTAGTACTGGAGTTTTTGCACAGACCCCAGGAAGGAAATAGGTGTCACCAGAGTTTGAGCTGGATGTGCTGCAGCCACATCTCACAATTGGCCACAGTTTACCAGCACTGATTAGTATCGCTGTTTCTTGCGCATTATCAATTTCAAAAAGGGGACCAAATTTTCAGTTTTCAACTAATGTGGGTCTAATTAAGGCTATTCTGGTATATTTGATACTAAAATACTCTCTGTGAGTCCTTTTTGTGAAATCCCATCAGAATTAACATTTTCAAAAATGAAAACATTTAAAATAGGTGTTTGAGTTGAAATGCTGATGCAGCGGTGCGTTCAGTGTTTTCTTGTCTTGTGGAGCTTTATTATCACGTCAGGATAGTGTCATCTATCTGTTCATCAGAGTCAGCCTGGCCAGCAAGCTTCTTCAGAGACCTCCTGCAGCTTTCATTAAGAAGCTCCAAGCTGGCAGCATCTAGAATCTTGGAAACAGACTGTAGAAGGAAGACAACAGCAATTACCAGTGCCTTATGACACACTATTCTAAGTAAGTCTACATTTAAGTGCCTTAACAAGCCACATTTCTTTATAATCTTTCAGGCATACAGAAGTCCTTCATCTGGTTTTATGATTTCAGACATGGGAACTATCCAAGAGCAGCTAAGACTGAGGAAAGGGGTCTGAAAATGTCTGTTTCATGTAGCCCATCTTAAATTACTCTCTAGCAGCACTGAGGCAGTAGGATTATACAGGGGACAAAAGCAATCTCCAGCAGTCCCAGCTGAGGTAACTACAGCTCAGGAAGGCCTTACTGTGTTTTGAAAGCAAGGCTATTATGTAAAACGTGGGAGGTATGTTAAACACCTTGATTTTCAGTAGCACTGCACTGGAAGGTTGTGCAGCATCAGTATGGGTTATTTCTTCAAGGCTTAGCATGAGAATAGTGGTGAAGACTTAAAATGCAAATAGGAATGTCCCACTCTAAGAGACTGAGGCTCCAGGCAGCACTTAACCATACGGAGATGTGACACAGCCTTCTACCCATGATTATCACATTTTCTTCTGTCTCATACCTCAAGCACTTCTTCACCCGCTCTCATCTTCAGCAGATTGACAATAGCCTGGTCACTGTAGGCTCTCACACTGGTGTTTTTGTCCTTTGTGTTGTCCAGAAGTGCTTTGAGAATTGGTTTTATTGTCTGAGGATCCAGTGAGGGAAGATGGTTTTTATTTGCCCACCAAATCATCTTTTCTGCAACTAACTTTATGTCACTGGATGAGTTCTGGAGACACTGAAGGAGACAAAAATGGACTTACAGTCAGATACACCAAGGACAGGTATTTACAGCAGTAGTTCATCTTTTTTCATAGTTTAGGTATTTTAAACTCTAACAAGAGAAGCAAACAGTTTTCAACTCACAGGTACATAAGAGAAAAAATGTTACCAACAAGTCTGACTGAACTGTGTACCAGTAATAGAAGTCAAACCTTTAAAACCAAGACACCTTTTAAAAAAACAACCAACCAAAACAAAACAAACACTTCTAAAAATGTGGTTGACAGGGCCACATGCTCCTCTGATCTGCCTCAGGAAATGACAATGACCACGAAGTGTAGCAGAAGCTGATAGTGTTAGCATCTCTGTAAAGTACACTCAGCAGCAACAGCCAGGTCAGTTTCTGGTTGTATATAAGGTGCATTTCAACAGTGGATTTAATTTTAAAATTAAAAAAAAAGTTGGGAGCTCTTCATTTTATATTTAATATCAATACATTTAAAACATGAAAGCCAACAACTGAATACCAACTGCATTATTAATACTGTGATAAAGCCATTCTGACTATTATGATACTTGTCTTTTAATACAATACTGTGATGCAAATTAATACATAAATGCAGGTTTTAAAACAAAAGGTCTGCTTTGAAGAATGATGGCCTGTATCATGTCAACTTGCATGTTTGGTAATTTTTCAATTAAATTGAAAAGAAATGTGAAACCTGCAGATGTTAACACATTTTATTTACAATAAAGACAAGTGCTCCAGCACCATCACTCACTCTACCTTTGCTTAAAAACTACTCTTGAGGTTCCAGTGTTCAAAATCCAGATCCTGTCTACCATGAGAGATACTTGGTGGGAGGGGGGTGGGGTAGAGGGGTTGTGTGAGAGGAGGGGAAATATGATGACACAAAATAAAACCATCCACACAAAAAAACCCAAACCCAAGAACAACCAAGAAAGAAAGGATTTTTAAGGTAGAATATTTAGAAAGTGTTAACTTCAGGACTCTCTTATCTCAGTCTTTCAGAGCTGCTTCTTTCCAAAGCAGTGGAAGTAAAAAAAATAACTGCAGCAAAAACAGCTAAGGTCAGAGTTGGTATTTGATGCATTTCTAACAAAGGCCCTTTGACCTGTAGCAACCTTAAAAAGCTGATAACTCCTCCTGTCTTCTCTGCCAGCTGTTTGTTACTGCAAAGGAAAAAAATTAATTCCTAAGAATCAAAACTGGAGTTTACCACAGAAAGATCAAAAGTCCAATTTCCATATTAGAGGATAGCAATACTGCATTCACAACTGCAAAGCAGGTGATAAAGTGTACTGTACTTCACTACAAAAAGAAATACCTAGATATTCAGAGATCAGATTTAAAGCTTCCCAAGATAAGACAACTGAATTTTTGGTTTTCATGCCAGGTTACCATACAAAAATTTGATAAGATCAAGCACATGAATTAGTTCAAAGATCCACATCACATGAGAATGGCTCCAGGTAGTTATAAACAGTCTTACCTTAATAAAGAGGCTGGAAAGTTTTGGAGGCAGGTTTCCCCCTTCTTCCATGTGGTATTTCATAAGAAAGCCCATCCCTCTAATGCCACTAACTGCTATAGGAATCTTCAATATAAAGACAAAAACTGGTATGAGTACAGCAGAGTTCAGCAGCCTTCATAACTAGGTTTATGGTCTGAGGAGCTTTTGCAGAAACATAAACCAATCTTTCCAGAAAACTGTAGCATGCAAAGCAGAAAAACACTGATATGATGGAAACATCATAATGTGACTATGAGTGACATGGAACAAGCTGGCAGGCCCCACAGAACCCCCAGGCTCCCTACACCAAAATCAAACAGATTTAAAATCCTCCTAAAATGAAGTACTTAAACTTCTTGTAAACCTGGCCTGTGAATGAGAACTTTAGGGAAACAGAAGTGTAATTTCCTTGCAGTTCAAGATTATTTAATCTTTGACTCCAAAGAGATCAGAACAGTCATGAAATCTCAGGATAGGACCCGCATCTTGCCAAGGGAGAACCTTCAGATTGCTCTTGA
Organism: Florisuga fusca; assembly: GCA_038090715.1. NCBI lineage: Eukaryota > Metazoa > Chordata > Aves > Apodiformes > Trochilidae > Florisuga > Florisuga fusca. The sequence continues at coordinate 10,228,570 of JAAWXA010000024.1, read as the reverse complement.
GGATTCTGTTTGGTAAAAGAGGAAACCTGCACACCTTCTAAAACTACTCCCAAGAGTTGCAGGTGACAGAACTCCCCTGCTCTACATAGCACTTACCCTGTCAGCAGTGGCATTGCTGAGGATCATCTCCTCAACACTGTTGTAGTACCTGGGGGAACACAGCCTGTCAGGAGCAACATTGACAGCCACAGAGAGAGCCAGGCTCCGGCCGTGTCTCACCATCCAGTCAACACCAGAGATATCTGCCACAAATGAAAGAGAGGAACAATAGCAAGGCTCCCACTGGCCAGCCCTCCTCATCTAAGAAGCTTTTTTCAGTTTGTCAATTCACCTCCATAAAATGAAGTAACAAGCAGCATCTAAAGCAAGGCCTTGCTCCCTCCACTCCTCCCCAAAAGCCATACAGTGATAAATGCAACACCTCTGCCAGACAGGATCACCTTCTGGGCAGACACAGATACCAGATGCAAATAAGTGACTGGATTGTTCAACCCAGTCACTTCTGAGGGTCTCAGTAACACATAATCACCTCCATCCCACTTAGGAACTTGGAGCTTGGCATCAGAATTACATAAGCTTTGACTTTCTAATAGAAGTGTACAAGCCATCTGTAATTAGAAACCAGCTAACAAATTCCATTCTCAATTCCATAGAGGAGAGTAATCCCATAGCCCTCCAAATCACTAGGAGTTCCTACAGAAATTTATGGTTTTAACTAACTTAGAGGCAAATTAGTTACCAAAAGCATCTGGAGCCATCAGACGTGGTCTGCAATAAGCACAAGTTAATCTAAGATCACAGTGTCATCAAAAAAGGTGCAAGGTCCTTCCCCATCCCCAGTGCCTGAACATCCTGTCACCTCCCAATCTCTGAGTGTCAGCACTAGCAATTGCTCAGCCATGCTAGTCCTTTCATCAACTCAGCTAAAAACAAACACAGGAAAAATTTATGGGTAACCCCAAATTACAACCACCAGCCTGTGGTGGTAAACCTGACTAGAGAGTCAGGTTTAAGATAAAGAGGAGGAACCAAAATAAATAAGCACATAGTTTTCCCAAACCAATGGCTAAGAAGGTCTCTTCCCCTGCTTTCAGAATCAGTTCAGTCACTGTGTACACAGCTTCACCTACCCAGTAAGTGCTGGTGGAGGACAGCACTGAGCTCCTCTTCTGACAGGAATGCACACAGCTCTGCTAGGCAGCCAGCCGAGGCCATGCGGGTGGCATCCTGACCAGGAGAGGAAGAAGAGTAACACTGGCTGAGCTCAATACACAGAGATGAGAGGCAAGAAGAACAAATGACAGAAGATGATAGGAAATAAAAAGAGAAGGAGGAAATAAATATTACTACTAGTATTTTGGTCCTACTACCTGTGGATTTCTGCCACTTTGCAAGGGTTCTTGTACAAAATGGAACTTAAAGTCAAAAGCCAGAGACTGAAAAAAGACCTTGTATAAATTCTGATTTGTTAAATGGGAAAGTCATAAAGATGAAAGTGAATGTTTGAAAAGACATGTTTACAAGAGTGATTCACGTTCTAGAAAGTAAGCATTACTTCTAGCCATCTCTAGAGCTCATCTCTGCGATAAGCTTCTCCTACTTTTAATTTAAAACTTCCAAGGTTTTGTTGTTTTGGCTTGGTTATGCGGCCATCCCAAAACTGCTCCTCTCCCTCCTGAAACTAAAGAGCCCAGTAGGAATTTCTCAGTTTTTCTGTTTCTAGCATCTTAATAGTTTCATGTCAATACTGCACAGAATAAGACATAAAAAAGAAATAACCAGATAATTAATTTTAACCTCACAGGTAATAGCGTTGCTATCTGCCATATATTGATGACCCTGTATGAAACTTGGAGAGCTTCTTGACTGTTGAAGTATAATCTGCCATCATCTAACAGATTTCTCACAGTAAATTATAAACCCCATCAGAGAGCCTACAAACACACCTATGTGCTTATAGTGAAAGTATTACAGGTTTTCTCCAAGATAAAATGCCAATCCTAACTTCAGAGCTTCCTCAGAAACATTGGTGAGGAGCTGCAGGTCAGACCCACATACATGGTTGCTGAGGAAACATTCAAATCACACAGATTTTCACAGGTACCAGAGACTGACATCTCTAATTCTTGCACCTGGCTCTCAGCTAACACACTACAAGGCTCCATGAAAATCAATTTTACAGACTGTGTTCAATTTAGTGAGTAATGCCCAACCACATACTTCTTTTATGTATGTTTCTTTTACTCTGTCATTAGTAATTTCCCCTGGAAGTTATTTTAGAAAATAATTATGCTACAAAGTTCACAGCAGGGATCCTTTGCAGCTGGCTGGAGAAGTACCTCATCATGTCCCAGCATCCCTAGAAGCACCGTGCTGATATTCTTCCTAATTGCAGCATCTACTTTTGCACCAGCTCCTCGTGTTACAAAGCGCAGAGCTTGCAGCATTGTGTCCCTAGAAGTGATCACAATACAGTCAGACAATGCCTGTCCCTTCACCCCCAAGGAAGACACTGAGCTCTGGATACCTGTAACCATTCTTCACTCAGCAGTTACACTGATGTGCCTCCCAATTCAGGAGACTGATACTCTCTGCACTGCTGACGACTCCATGCTAGAGAATATTTCCACAACTGTGTGCTTGGGTCCGTCTCTTACAATGTAAATATTTTCTGACTATTCAGACATTTTAAAAGTTCTCAAATCAGGAAGTTAATTTCTTGGGGATCTGTGTACTCAGAATACAAGAACAGTTGCATTACTTCATGTCAGATTGACAATTGATACAGTCCTGTATCTGACAGTAAGCAGCTGAGAGGTGTGCAGGAGAAAGAACTGGGCAGATGCTTTCCCTGACAGACTGTCACAGCTTAGCTTCTGACCCAAGAAGTCCCCAACACCCACACTGTTTTAGAAACTTTGATTAAGGGACAACTGCTTTCACTAGGAAGTAAATCTTACCCTCAGAATTACGGTGGGTGAGAAGCAATTCTACACAAATAGCTGTAATAGTTTTGTTCATTCATCCTCATTCTTTAACCCTTGCTGGTGAAGGATGAAAGCCAGAAGGTCTGAGGTACCACCCATTGCTTACCTGATGGCAGAGTCATCACTGGAACGAATTCCATTCAGTAGCTCTGTGAAGAGAGGATCCACTTTTACATGGATGATGATGAGTTTTCCCAGAGCATCAGCAGCTTTAAGGCGAACAGCACGGTTTGAGTCTTGCAGAGCTTTGGTGAAGGTTGTTTGCAACTGGGGCAAAAACGGTTTCAGGGCAATCTCAACCTACAGCAGAGATGAAAGAAGAGAAAGTAGTGCAGTCAGCTCTGAAATAGTGGCCAGAAATCAAAGCCTGAAAATAGCATGATCTCTTCTAGAGCTGTCAACTAGCTCTGACTAAGATCTAACATTACTAAATAGGAAAAACATGAAACATGAAACTAAAAAAAAACCCCTCAGTTCAGTTCAAATACACCATCTTTGGACTTAACATTTCACAAAAATGGTGGACACACAAGATAAATGATTACATTTTAGCTTTTAATAATTTAAAGCGTTCTCATCATTTAGCAACATGAAGTCCAGAAACTGAAGCACTGGGGGCTTTTTTGGTAGGCCAGAAGCTGCTGAAAAATACAGCCCTGTTACAGTGCCATTCCTAAATATCAGCTGTACAGCAGCAGGCATCCCTCCTGTATTTATGGGAACAGCAACAGGTATTTCTCCAGATTACCATGGAAATACTTACAAACCATAGTCAACTATTTTAATCTTACCTTGGCTAAAAGAAGGCTTAATGTTTCAAGCAGAGCCACCTTGACATTCCAGCTGAACCGATCTCCCAAAATCCGAATAAGTGGCCCAGTAATGCTCACCACAGATGGTTTGAGAGCTTCAGCAGAAGTCAGCTTAATAACCAACCCTAAGGCCTTTGCTGCCTCCTCCTTCTGCTCTGGATTACCAGTTAAAACACCTTCCCGCAGCACCACGAGTATGCAAGTCACTCCCTGTCATGAAAATCAAATAAGAAATCTTAAAAGCTAAGACACAAAAAACATGTTCCTCGTTTTTAATTCTGTTATACACCAGATGCACAACTTCTAGAATTTCTCTCCATTTCCTGTTGACCTTCAGCTGCCAGCTTCCACATTTACAGAGCTACTTTTATTTGGTTTGATTTCATGCATCTATGCCTTACTGAGCCAGTTGCTATGAGAAAAACAGTGGCAGCTCAGGGAATTTTTAAACCCGAGAAATTTGGCACAGAAGTCCAGTTCACTCCCCCACAGAAAGCAGCCAGGGACCATGACATACATACATAACAGAACTGTCAAAGATTTTGTTACAAAAGAAGCCTTCTGCAGGGCAACTCAACAGCAGCAGTAACCTAGAAAAAGTCTCTCCAACATACCAAAGGGGTTTGGAATGCCCCAACAGCCACTGTTGCTTATAACTGTAAAGTCATACCAATTAGTTCCTCCAAAAAGCAGGGGGGGGGATATTAAGGCTGTGACAAATCCATGCTCATCCTGATCCTTTACCTTCTTAGGAATACAGAATCCTGGCACATGCTCGCCTTTGGCTTCATTCCCTACAATCCGGATATCCTTGTGCAGGTCCTCAATGAGAGCAAGTTGGTTCCCAGCATCTAATTTCTGCAGGAGAAAGGGGTAAGAGAAAGATGAGGCAACATGGCTAGCAGCTGTTCTTTGTGAACTCTTCTCAGGTGTGTCAAGAGAAGACACCTGCTTCCTGCCCCCTCGCTCACAAAGCCAAGGACAAGCTCATCTCACAACTCTCAAAACTTTGCAGTATTTGCAAATGTAAATGTAGTTATACCATCAAAACAGAAGGTTCCATTTAGGCAGTATTTTACCAGCTAGCCCTGTTTTCTCCTTTGGAGGCATTACCCCTGGAACCTTCTGAAGCTGTCTCTCACCTTGGTGATGGAATTCAGTGCATCCCAGCTTTCATTCAGAACCACAGGGCTGGTGTCATTAAACAGGCGTATCAAGCCTGAAACCAAGCTCCTCAGATGACCAGTGTAGTCTGCTTTTGTCTTGGAGCAGTAGATGTTCAGGATGACAGCTGCTGCCTGTCGCATTCCCAGCTCAGGGCTGCGGGTAGCTTCTAGCAAATCTTCAGTTATAATTCTCTGTCCAACATCATCTTCCACAGAGAGAATTACAGACTGGCAGTTTGCCATCTCCTAAAGAGTTTAAATTAACTTTGTTAAGTCTCAAATAAAAAGAAGCCAGATTTAGCCCTAGGTTTCCCCACGTTATTCACAGCATTATCTCCTACAGAAATATTACAACATACCCCACTTGCTAATTGTCTCTCATTAATTAGCAGGTCATATCGTTATTAAAGGCTTGATTCAGTCCTGGAGCAGAGACAGGGATATAACCAGTCTCAAAACGTATCAAGCAACCAAACTCTCCTGAACTGATTGCTGCACAGGTTGCTCTCCAGCTGCAGAAGGGTTAACCTGCAGAAATTAGAGTAGTTCAGTGTCCTTCATCTTACCCATCAGAGACTGTGGGTCTTGTCAGGTAATATTTTTTTTATTTAAGTAGCTTAATGCTGTGCCATCATAATACTAATTACAACATGTCTGTGGGTGCATTAGAGATCTCCAGGCACACCCGGGGCTAGAAGCTGAGCTAATGGGCACCTACAGCAGACAGACAAGAGGACTTTGTCACTCACATTCCCAGTTCACTAATTTATGTACATGCCTATCCACAATCACAACTCCAGGATGTTCTGTGGAGTCCAAACACCAGATGTTTTGGAAAGCAGTGATGAGTGCTGCATGCAAAACAGGAGATTTCCTCCTGTCAGACCTTTAATTTCTCAGTCTTCTATCCCAGTTAACTCCGGCAGTTCTCCAAGAGTAAGTAAACTGAGAATTGTATCTTGTTGCAGGCCAAAGAGACTTTTATATGGATACAAATAGATTTGGAAAGCATACATTTTTTGACTCACAATATGCCACCAGGAAAAAAGACTCATCCTGAGGAACCTAATGGACTGAATTAAAACATGCAATCTGTGACTCTGGAGTACACAGATACTGTGCAGGGAGGGAAACCCAAAGCTCCGTCTTCCAGCAGCCTGTCACAACAAAATGCTGAGCTCTGCTACTTGCCAATTGCTCTTCACTGGTTCCCAGTTTCTCCTTCAGTGCAGACATCATAGCAGGAAGGATCACACTCAAGTGCCGTGTCAGAGCATCCCCTGCCACTGAGGAAAGGAAAGCTAGCACACGGGTGTTCACAGGGGGAGTAGTCAGCTAGAGAAAAACAGCAACAAAAAATGAGACAAGCAGAAAGCTTTTCAGAAGAGCCCCACTTCATCTACAACATGAAAACTTTTAAAGTATAAATGCATCAGAACCCAAATTACAACTTTTTGAGCATAAAATCAGAAGAAAAATTTTCAAATTCTTCCTTTTGGCATATCTGTCCAAAGAAAACTGGCAGCAAGCAGAGTAGAAAGCACAGTTCTGAAGTTTAAAAATTGTCTCCAGCTGTACCTTTGGCACCAAATAAGGTAGCACCACACGGCTCTTGACAGCCATAACTTGTTTGAGACCATCCACAGCAAAGTCAGAAGTCTCTTCATTATCCTACAGGGAAAGAGAAAGTTACAAACCTGAGAGATGACTTGTGACACACCAAGCTGACACTATTTCAAGTGACAATTTACTGTGTGATCATACAACCAGCACACAAGATCTTCCCTGCCAATGGCTAGGATGATTCCACAGGAGACAAAACAGAGCTGCCATTCTCTGGAAAGTCTACCACTGCAATACTGCTTTTGCTTTAAGCTAATTAGCAAAACCTGTCCCACAACATCATTCATCAAGTTGTTGACTAACGATGAGCAATGCTTACCAGCTGCTTCAGCAAAAATGGCAGGATATCTTCAAGAGCTTGATGTCCAATTGTTGAGTGCAACTGCTCAAAGGTTTTAGCTGCAGCCTCTCGGACTTCTTCCAGAGGGTCACAGAGTGCTTTTCTCACTGTAGGAACGAGGGACTCAGAGAAAAGCAGTACCTAAAAATGTAGAGACGAAATTACAGAATATCTAAAGCACAACAGACACGTGCATCTTATTAAAATAGCTAAGAAAACAGAATTTGGAACTAAACTGCAGTTTGCTTGAAATACATTGGAAGAAAAACAGGACTGATCAACAGAAACAGCTGCAGTCTTCTGAGGCTAACTAGTGGATGATTTCTATTATTAAATCTCATAAAAGTCAGAACTGTGCAATGATTTAAATTTACTGACAGATACAAACGCACACATTTACCTGAAAAGAAACTCATGTTAGTTCTAAGCCCTGAATTCAGTCCACAAAAGGAGCCCAGCACTGGCCGTATTGTTCCATCTCATCTGCACTACCTGCATCTTAACATAAACATCCAGAAAACTGGAGATTTCACCTTCCACATTTAACTTACCGCATCCTTGCTGGTAGATTTCATTATCTCACTCAGCCCAATGCAGACTCCTTGCCTCTCATCACTCTTGTCTGACCTCAGTCCATCTTCTAGAATAGGAATGATTTCAGGAAGGATCTTCTCTCCTAACTTTCGGACAAGGTCTCCTAATGTTCGTGCTGCAACCTGTCCCCCAAAAATGTATTGATTATTTTTCCTGTTTTAAAAAATTTAAGAAGGTGAACTGTGAGCAAATGTTCACTTTTGACCACAAACTACTGTTCACAGTAGAGACAGATTGGTAGGAACAGAAATATTACTATTCCAAATAAGCACAGAAAAATAGTTTTACTGTCATCACAGTCGCCTTCAGCAACGAGAGAACTCAGACTCAGGCACAGAACAGTTAAATTAATGACAGTATTAGAGTGATTTATAGAAAATAATTATCCCATGTTCTTCAGGAATTAGTTTACATGGTCCCCTGCAGGAACAGGAACACATTGCTGAGTTTCTCACCGTTCGTTTATCTGCACAGGTACTGGCCAAGAATTTCAGCAGGAGCCCAAAGAGGGTGGGCAAAATCTCACGCAAGGTGCGAGGAGTGTTTGAGACTACAATTTTCCAGACGTGCAGGGAGGCCTGACGCACCACCAGCTGGGTGTCTGACCTGCCCATGTACAGCCCTGCCAGGACCCTGTTCCTCCTCTCCACACCAAGAGCATTGATGATAGCCTGGAAAGAAACAGCAGAAAACTGTATTACCCACTCCCAAAATTTATAAAAAGAAAAAAAAACCCCGATAACTCATCACCTCTTTCCAGCAGGATTTCCACACTGATTAAAAAAAATAAAATAAAATAAAATACAGGCACAGCAGACAAAACCAGCTTTACCTTGTTTGACTGGGCTGTTCCAAAGTTGTCATCCTCTGAGGCAGTTTCTGTGGTCATTTTTCCAGTGACTCCTGAGATGTGAAAGAGAAGATCTCCAAGGAGCTGAACTGAGCTAAACCTGGCAACAGAAGCAAGTCAAGTGTTACAAACAGGGTATTCAGGTGGTACCTGTCCAAGAGTGACAGCACGTCAAATGCAGACAGGAGCAAAATGCACAGTGAAGAGCAGGTCAGCACCAAAATGCTGCATGGGCTGACACATGAGCTAGGTTTGCCTATGTGACTGAGAAGCAGCATGCTTCCTTTGTAAGGGAAGGAAAGGATTCCAAACTGGAAGAGGTTGAGAGAACTCTGGAATCAAAGCAATGAATTGGGGAATATCCTGAACTCTAAATCGGAACAAGGTATCAGCAGTATCTGTCTCAACTCAAAAGACATTCACCTGGAGTAAGTGCACTCATAAGCACTCAGCTGACACAAGCCTTTTCATACAACTAATTTTTGAGCAATTCTTATTAGCTGTGAGTGCTCCACTGCACACTTCCATACACAGGAGAATGACTTGCTCAGCATTTTAAAAATGAAAAAGAATATATGAGAGCTAAATACTGTCACATCAACTGCCTTGGCAGTGTTTTTCAGAATCACTACCAGAATTAATAATCTAGTAGGAATGCTTTGCAGCTACCAGGAAACTTGACCCAGGGCTGGCAGGGCTTTGCAGACTCCGTGCTATAAAGCATCATATGGAAATCAACAAGCTAAAAGAGAGACTTGATTTTGCTTCCCAGAAGGAGGAACATAATAGTCTAAATCACAACAGTTTTCCAAACATGGAAGGGAACAATCTGTGGATAAGACTGTTATCCCTCACCTTATCCTCCACAAGTCATCAAATAGGCCATCCTCAAGCTGTGGCAGGAGAAGGGCAATGGCAGTCTCAGCATACATACTTATGATTCTCTGACCAGCGCGCAGGGCAGTGTCCCGCACAAACTCATTCTCGTCTGCCAGTGCCTGAACAGAGAGAGAAATGTGTCTGTGGAAGATTTTTTTATTTTTCAGCACAATATACAAAACCAACAGGAGAGAAATAAAATTATGTTTTTTCTCTCAGCCAGGAAAAGTAAATGAACTAGAGTTGTGAACACACAAGGTGATTTTAAGAAATTACTGGTGACTGCAAAAATAAGACAGCAAGAAAATAACTTGAAAGAAGAAATGTTAATTTCAATTCTTTTGTACTTTGTCTAGTCCAGCAAAGCTGGACAAGTCTCTGCATGTCTCACAATTACTATAATTGGCACATAAAATACTCCAGAGCCTTCTTTTTATCCTCTAATAAAAAGCCTCTTCAAGCCTTGCTACATACCTTAAGGATACAAGGAATGATGGGACCAACATAGGGAGTGAACTTGTCTCCAAAGGTAATTGGCAGATAGTTGAACATCATAATATAACCATCTCGTACATGTGGAGCAATATCCACTTTACTGGCAGTAGCTACAATCTCTGGCATAAGTTTCTCCAGCTTTTCAACCCCCAAACCAGCCATAACTTCAGCTAGACCTGGGGAAGAAAGCAGGTAACATAACTGATGAACACAAGAAAGAACAAGCTGATCTGATTTAATGGGAGAAAACCTGAGCTCAGTATTCAGACACAGTTGCCCCCACCTTGAGCAGCACCAGAACGATCCACTGAGCTCTGTTCATATGTCAGTGTCTCCATCAGCCATGGCAACAAATCCTCAAAGCACGATTCCCCCATGCCCTTCACCATGGCTCCCAGCGCCTTGGCAGACACCGTCCGCACCTAGCAGACAGGAGGAAGAGGGGCTTGCAAAATATCCAGTCAGAGTTAATGAGACAGATGTGTCAGCCTGATTACACATCTAAAAAAGACCAGGACAAAGCCTAACCCAGTGCACTGACAGACAAATTGTATTTGTACAGAAGACTTTACCTCAGGTACAGGATCTAAGAGAGATGCCTTCAGTCCAGGAGTCACACTGGGTAGGTAAGGAGCCAGATCCTGAAAACAAAGAGACAGAGTAAGAACTGAATTCAAAATGAGAAAGAAACCCAAGTCACCTTCACATAAAGGGCATTCAGCCCCTTATTATTAGCATTCACCCATAACACCCTTAGAGTTTAATCAGCTGCTTTCACAGTCCTGCAAATAAGCACATTGAATTGCTATGCAAGTCCAAGAAACCTTTTTGCTGCTCACCCACAACATAGCACTTTGTATTTAAGGAAAATCCAACTCTTAACATTTACACAAGATTTAAAGGCAGAGATTATCAGCACAAGAACTTATCAGGTAGAACACAGTGGGTTCTACAAATACTTTTCAAACAAACCCTGGATCCATTTGTAAGCAGCTGATATGTTGTTTCACTGGTACTAGTTTTGCTTGTTTGTTAAAGCATTTCTTACATGGTAAAAATTGTAACATCTTTTTGCAGAGATAAATTTGGCAATAATGAGATGACCAAAGTACAAAGGTGGAAGTCTTAAGCACCTGAGCATTGTCACTGTCCTCACAGCTCTTATCTGTTCATTTACATGTATTTAATTAAATAAGATGTGTGGATTCTAACATTGTCTGCCCTAGCAGCAAAATCCCCAAACTAAATAAATTCTCTCTAGTGCTTTCTCTGTTACATTGCACACAGTAAATACAGCACACAGTTAAAGAGCTGTTTTAGCACCATACCTTCTGATCAGTCAGGGAGTACATGTTCCCAATGATCTGGGCAGCCATTTTCCTGGTGTCCGTGGAACGATCTTGAAAAGCTCTCTGAACAATTGGCATGATCAGTGCTAAGGATGGAGCATCAATGAAATGGACAAATTTGGTATCCAGGAGAGTCTGCAGGCACTTCTGGGTCTTCCTGGAGGGGTCAGTGAGAGCATCCAACAGAACTGGAGCGATTGCTGAACATTTTTAAAAAGCAGAGAAAAGACTTGACTTGTACATTAAACACAAATGCCTGTCAGGGTGAGCAGGTGTTCTCCTGTGGCATGTTATGGATCTTTCTACAGAAACTAGAAGCACAGAAACACCCAAAGCCCAATTAACATTAGCTGTCAAAATGGACAAGAGCACTCAGTAAGCCTTAAAGCAGATAGCTGCCTTTAAACTTCTGTGTTTAACTTTTCTAGAAGTAGTTTAGTTTCTGCAGAGGTTTGGATTTGATCCTAAATGCAGTGAACATAAACCTTGCTATTATAAACCACAGTCATGCCAGGACCACGCTTGGGTGTAAGAGATGCAGACAGTCCTTACCCAGGATCTCTGGATTCCTGATGACAGACCCAATCTGCCTCAGAGCCTGCTGACCCGCGTTCTGCACCTTCACGTGGGAATCTGTGAGCACTTCAGTAAGTTTTGGCACAATATTGGGTAAGCAGGAAGAGAGCTGTTTAGGAGCACAATATGCCATAGCTCCCAGGAGCTCCACTGATCCTGGGTGTGAGGTACACCAAAAGAGAAAGAAAAAAACAAAACAAAATATACAGCATTAAGAAGAGCTATTAGAAGATGATCACATTTATCTCACACTCCAATCTACAAGTGGTATGACCAGTCAAAGAACACACATGTGATGCTGAAATGCATTAAGCCACTCTATGCCAGTATAAGAAACTAAAAACTATTTTGTTGTACCAGGAAAAAAAAGGGAGGGGAGAGAACTTCCAGCTCTGGAGTACTTCTAGATAAATGAGGGGGGCAAAAGGTGCCCCTTGAATCTGCTGAAGGGAAAGAAGTTGCTCAGTTCTGTCAGGGAACAAATTTAGATCTCAAAAGCTCTAAGTGCCACAGTCTCCTTATGATAAGCTACCACAAGCATCTGTAGGGATGAAGGAATAAACAAGGGGAATGACAGAAAAGGGAACTGTGAGTTACTCTCAGTCATGTCAGTCAGCTAGTGGTCCATACCAGCTTTGGTTCTCCAAGATTCCTCTTCCAGTGCTGCAAGAAGTGATGGCAAAACCAGCTTCACTCCATGAGTACTCAAATTGCTCATCACAGCTTTGGCACAGTCATCTGCAGCCTCCAAGGAAAAGAGAACATTCACAAGCTGTCACAATGCATGTTTTTTCCTTCTTCAGAGACTCAATGGGAACAAAGCCTTCACATAAAACAGTGTCTGAGTACAATGATGCAGATAGCCAAGCAGCTCTCAATTAATGGCCAATTCACTGAGATGCTTCCAGTTATTAAGATCAAATTGTATTCTCAAGAGATACATCCACTCTCTCAATTTGCCTAGTTATAAAAAATATTCATATCCATTCCATTTCAGTTTCCTTTTAACACTGTTCTTGGGAATTTAAAGCATCTTACCTCTCGCACATACTGGTTCCCATCTCCAAAGCAAAGAAGCAAGTGAGGCAGCACATGAACCACATAGGGCTCAAAGAGCTTTCCAAGCATGCTGCAGAGCATCTCAAAGGCAAACAGAGCTCCTAAATAAAACAACAAAAAAGGACAGAGGAAAACACATCTTTGTTTAAAGGGGATGGAAAGGGAAGACAGAATTTGCTGAATAGCTATAGTACTTCTCCAAAAGCTCTCAAACTGGAAAGTGTCTTGCCTTCTTGGACTTGTGGCTAGTGCTGTGGTAGGATGTCTGGTCTCAGAAAGGACAAGAAGCAGCCCAGTAGCATTAAGAACATTTAACAGTCCTGAGGTCCTAGCTTAGGTAGGCAGAAATAAGGACAAGAATCATCCAGCAGCAAAGGGAACAAATAGGCTGTGAAAGCCCCTCTGGACCATCTGGAGCCAAACATGCACACTCTCACAGAAAGCAGGAGCCCACCCTGCAACACCTGCCTTTGAAAACTGGAGGGAGAGGTATGTTGTCTAAAAGCAAAAACCCTTCCTCCACCATAATGCAAAGAGCAGTTGCAGTGGCCTATATACTATCAATGGTCTCATGACAGAGGCTCCCCCTTTCCTTCTCTGCAAACTTGAGCAAAACAAATGTGGGTGAACCAAGTACAGGGATTCAGATTACATTTGATCTGACCTTAGTGTCAGGAGCAACGAGAGAAACTGGAAGTATTTGGAGGGAAAAGCCACCCCTTACCCTCCCGCCGACGGAAGTTCTTCTTGTCCTGGATAGCATCAGTCAGTGTGGTCATCATCTCCTGCTGCTTCAGAGAGAGGATGCCGAGGCCTTTCACCAGGCCTGCCAGCCCGTACGCCGCACCTTTGCGCTCAGCGTACTTGTCAGACTCTAAAAGCAGCTGCATCAGCTTCTGTATCATCCCTCCTGCATCCTCCTTAATTGCAGGCACCAGAGGTGGCAAACAGCTCGCTACTGACTCTTGAACCTGGAAAACAACCCACCAGCTATTAGATCACAAGATACTCATCACCAACATAACCTCCCCTTGACTGCCCCCACAATGACAGCTTTCTGTCACCAGAGCAGTTTTTCATTGCTCTGATATTCCCCAAAGTATCACAGCATTAACCTGCCTCTGCATGGAACATGAAGCTCTTCCAAGAAGACACCTACCTGCTGAGATGGTGTGGACAAGGCTGCTATCAGTTTGCCAACAATTGGTTTTACTTTAGGGTCACTCTTGTCCAGATGTTTTGCCAGTGAACCCATCAGAATGACCACGCTCTGCCTGACAGCATCATAACTGGCATCATTAGGAGCATTTTTCAGGAATTCTTCAAACACTGGCAAGAGAGAGTTAACATTGTCCTGAAAAACAAAACCACAGAACTTGCCACTAGAGTCAACTCAGAATGAGATCTGCTATGCTCAGTGGACTTTTTTGTTCTTCTCTGAGCCAACAAACTGAACAATCACACTGTATTTACAGTTCATTAAATGTGTCACATCACATAAAACCTTGTGCCATCCTGACAAGCAACAAGTATTTTCTGCTAGAAAGAAGTTAGCTCTTTTAAATTAGATCCCCCAAACCTGCCAGCATGATGTTCTGCCAGAAGCAACACAAGGTACTAGGCAAGACTGCCATGCAGCCATGCCATGCCATCAGTGCCAGCTCCATGTGCAAAGGGAGAGCAGAAAGATAAAACTGCACTGCTTTTCAAAGAAACAGAAGGAAGCGGTGAATTATATGAAAACACTGTAATTGTCTTGGGCTTAACAGGAGTGCGGAGGGCTGCCCAGAAGATATGACTTGCACATCTCAGGAAATGAGAAGCTGAGCAATTTACACCCTGCATGCCTTGTCTTCCTCATCTCACACTGATGGAGAAAGGCTGGCAGTGAGGAGGATGGTTCTCTTTTCTCTGGAAAACTTCAGCTGTTTTCAGTTTAACTAGCCAATGATCAGCAAGCTTTTGTGTTTTGCTTTGCATGAGGCCTGAAAGGGAAATTTCACCTTCCCACAACTAAAAGATCTGTGGTCTGGTTTTCATTCTATTACTCTAGTTCTACAGCGTTTTAGCTCCAGTTAATTCAGCATTATCTGTTCTTGCTGAAAAAACCCCAGACCCCTACACTTAGCCAACACCAGTCACCAACAGAACAATTCCAGACACACAAAAATTCTTACTACATGAAAATTTTTAGCTATTACAACTAACAGCAACCTCTAACAAAAAAACCTGTGGGTGCCAACACAGTACCTACATTTTCATCCCACTTTCTTTTTCCACTGCTAGAGACAAGTGTTCAGACTTACTTTGCCATGAGTGTTGAGTGTTGATAGAGCTGCATCCAACATGCACTTCCTCACTTCAGGACTGCGATCATTCAGGGCATCTGGTACAAAAAACTGAAAGAGAGGCTTCACCTGAAAGCTGTCCAGATGCTGTGAGAGCTTGTTGAGGGCCAAAGCTATGCCACACCTGTAAGGAAAGTGAGCTTGTGAGCTTACTGACTTCTGACAGCATTTGCTTTGCTACCAGTAGTACACTACAAAAACCTGCAAGAGAAAACCACTACAAAACCAAAGAGCTTCAGCATGTCCAGCCTATGTGCATTTCATTACAAAACCCCAAGCTGCAGGCTCCACAAAGGACAATAATCCTTCAGCCATATAATGACTTTTATCTTGATTAGTCATTACAGATACTTGGACCAACAAAGACTGACATCAGGATCACTTCATCTACTGCTTTACAAGGCACAACAGCACTAAAGAATAGATTAGCTTAAGACAGGGGGTGAACAAGATGATCCCCAATTAAACCTGTACAGGGCATACAAGCAGACAAAAAAGTAATTATCCAAACTGGAATTATTCCAGTTCATTAAAGGCTTGAGCTGCTGCTCTTGAAACAACCAATTGCCCATTGGAGGTAGGAATACAGTAAGATAAGACAAAAATCAGACAGCGTGAGAGAGGAAGACTCTGCTCTTTATCTGAAGGACACAGAAGATGGTATCCAATACTTGGATGGAACTGACAGCATTTCAGCTTGGCCTGCACAGCCTAAGTGAGGAGCACAAATATTCTCTATCAGAAGAAAGCATGAAACCAGCAAGTCAATACAAGCACATACAATTTGTTCCTTTGACATTCCCTTATTTCTCTACTGCCTGAACTTCTAAATAAAAATCTGGGACATCTCATTTGGATGCACAGGGAGTGATGAGATCAAGCTGAAGATGACTGTACCTTGCTTCCCACTGGTCAGGGGGTGATTCAGATATCACTCGTCCCAAAGCATCCAAAACTGGAGGTGGCCTCTGCAAGGCAAAAACAATTTTCCAATTTTTGTGGAAGGACACATATGCATAGAACACTGTCAGCCATACCTGCAAAGCCAATTTATAGTACTGCATAGAGGTGTGGCAGGACTCACAGAAGAGCATGGTATGAGAGCTAGCTTAGGCCCAGAAAGACTTGAACTGACCCTGCTCTGCCAGTCTTTCTGCATCACCTCAGGCACATGGACACCACCTGTACAGTGG
Source organism: Florisuga fusca (assembly GCA_038090715.1). Taxonomy (NCBI): domain Eukaryota; kingdom Metazoa; phylum Chordata; class Aves; order Apodiformes; family Trochilidae; genus Florisuga; species Florisuga fusca. The sequence continues at coordinate 10,212,299 of JAAWXA010000024.1, read as the reverse complement.
TGCCATTACTGCCTGGGAAGTTGAGGATCAAGACAATTAAGTCTGTGATAAGCAAACACAGAGCAGCAGCAGGCTTCATGCACATCCTCAAGACAGACAAAAGGAAAAGTAATTAATAAAAGTTAAAATATAGAGCAAGCTTGTGTCTTTCAACCCCACAGGACTTACGTAGAGCTTCTCTTGGTAAATCTGTGTAAGTTTACTCATGACCTCTGCTGCCTGTTTTCGATATTGAGCTACAGCTCTGGAGAGAGCTTCAGCACCTGCTTGTCGCACTGCCTCTTCATGGTAGATGACATCTTTGATCAGCAGAGAGCAGAGGTCAGGCTGCAGCTCCAAACCCATGGACTCCCACAACCTGCAGCACACACACAGAGGTGAAGGATCCCTCTTCAGCAAGAGAAACGACTACTAGGTGCAAGTATCAGGGTCACCTAAGGCTGCTCTCCATCTGTGGGCAGCAGAGCCCCTGCCAGTGGAGCTCCACAAGGTGAGCAGAGGAGATTGTAACCCTTACAATCCAGTCAGGTAGGAAGGACTCTCACCTCTCTGCCAGCTTCTGAATCTCATCTTCCACATCAAACTTCACAACCCAAAGGCGACGCAGCAGATTCAGTCCATTCTTTTCATCAGTGTCTGGGGTTGGCAGAACCATGTGTAGCTCCATCAGTCCCTGAATTAGTTTACAGAAGAAGAATCAGTGCAAGGATCTGATTTTAGAAACAGATACTTAAAAACACTATGCCAAGTCATTCTTTTAGTGGTTGGAACTGCCAAAATTCACATTTTGCTTGTGCAGACTGCTTATCAGTGTTTATCCAGGACTGCCCTGCTAATAGGTGAGATGGGGAAAATCAAGGGCAGGACTCCCTGTGCAGGTTGCAGAGGCAGTTTGGCACCCAGGTGGGTGCTGGTGACTGTAATCTTTGAGAACAATTCAAGTGAGCTAATCTGAAATTTGTTCCACAGCAAAGAAAATTAAACCCCCTGGGCTTTTTAGTTTCTTTGTTTATGTTCTCAGAAGCAACTAAGCCTGACACTTTACAAAGACACTGAGTCTAATATAGACATAGTAATTTTTTCACAGCTTCTCTCTTTAAGACTAAGATCTATGCAATTGTAAATAGGTGTTAAGTTCATGCAATTACACTGGTTTCAATGGAAACACCTAGAATACTCTTTTTTGCATTATAATTTTAGCACAGAGCATTACACTTGTAGCATTATTATTCAGTAGCTACTGCCTCCTCCTGCAGGCATACTGCCCAACGACTGGCATCACAGCTAAAGCCTTTCCTCATCAGTGCTGCAGAAGATTCACTTAAGAATTAAGGAACTTACTGTGACCCTGAACAATTCCCACCTACCCTGAGAGCTGCATCTCGGACATTCATGCATGGAGACTGCAGGGCCTGAAGTAACACATCAATCTCCTCCTGTTCTGCATAGGCACAGCCATCCTTCCCACTGCTGCTTGTGCACAGGGTGGTCAGTGCATTGGAAGCCAACACCTAAAATGCCATGAGGAAGGATGAGAGATTCTACTGCTGCCTCCTGCTTCTGTGCATTTGGTCAAAGCAAACACAGGGTGGGGGTTGAGGATGAACACTCAGGAGAGTGACTGCTAAAGTTCCTTGACAGAGCAAGGCCTTAGAGAAGGAATAAGATGTTACTGATGGAGATTGAAGAATACGTTTGGTGAAAAAAAACCACAGGAAAAAAGATACAGGCACTTGTATCCCAAGAATAATACCATAAACATAGGATAAAATTGGTAACATATAAACCACCAGCCTCAAAGACTTAAGCCAGGTGGGTGTACCTCCTCAGTTAGGTGCTGATGAAACTCAGGCAGAATCCTGACTGTGGTTATGAAGCCAAGGACTCACCTGTAACCGTGGAGAACCTGTTCCAATCACCCGGGTCAGCAGAACCAGCATGTCTCTCCGGGGCAGCAACTCTGGGCCATTCTGAAAGGTTGGGGGGAAAAAGGCAGAGAGAGGAGAAAAAGCCTTATGTCTTGTGACTCCAAAGTACCTCAGCTGTGTGTGAAATTCCTTGTAAAAATCACAAGAAACAAAAAGGGAGGGACAGATAACCAAAACCCCTGACAGAAAGGAATCTTAAATTTTTAAGTTTAACTCACAGAATTAATTTTGGTTTGTGCAGTTCACACACTAGCTGTTTTATTACCTGAACAACTGCTGAAGTTATCTGATACCCCCAAGCTCTCACTCACCTCATCCACCAGCAAATCATAGCCATTTGCTAATGATCTCAGCTGAGCATGGACTGTAAGGATCTGCAGAATCTTGACCAGAAACTCCTCCTTCTCTTCACTGTCATGAGGTGTGTCAGTCATAACAGTCTTTAGGAGAGGAAAGACCAAGGAAAACGCTGGAGCTGATAAGGGGGCAGCACCTGTGAAAAGGAAATCCTGTGAACACAGCTGATCTTTGTCTTGCTTTTGTAATACTGAGTGCAGCAAAACAGCCACAGCCAGCTTATGGATATGGCCAAGCCTATGTACAAACATGCTCAGTGACCCTCAGGATCTCTGTGTTCCTTCAAACACCAGGTCTAAGAACACTGTCTCATCTGTATCTGGACTTAGCCCACACCAAGTTCAGCCTCTTCAAAGCAGCTACAGTGTGGCTTAAGGGTCTTCTCCAACTTAATGATTCTAAGATTCCACCTGGTATTGCTGTTGCTTGCTACCTAAATGAGCCAGCTTTAATTAAATTAGGATTCCAAATAACATCCAATGCTTCCAACAGTGCAAAAATACACACTGTAAATTAAACTGAAACAATTCAATAGTTTAAAATAGACAGAAAGGCAAAGCTGAAGGTTTTGTCTATTCTGGAAATACTTGTGGGCAAGGGGAAGATGGGATACAAAATCAAGTCCACCACACAACCCCTGTTGAAATATAATCCATTATTTCAAGTGCATTAAGATTGTGTGTACACTGAGAATGAAAAATCATTAATTTTTTTTTTTTTTAAATTGTACTTCTGAGCAGGAGAATACATACAGGGATCTGATACAATTTAACTGAATCACTGTTAAGGTATATTTGTTCCCCAGGAAGGGTCCATTTCCCAGCTCCATTTCCTTTAACCTAGCTAACCTGTCATTCCAGTCTTGGGAAGGAATGAAGTTCCTCCAATTCTGATGCAAATCTCCTCCCCTCCCCTGAAAAAAACAAAGCTTTTGGATTCCTACTGTTAAAGATTTTAATCCTTTCTTCTCACAGGGCCTTGGCTATGGGACTTAAAGCTTCTTCCAGTCCTCTTAGTTAGTCCAGTTAAACTTCAACCACCCAGGGAAAATGTTTGTGTTAGAGATCACCAGAGTTTTAATTTCTAACAGGTAGATGAAGAGCACTGCAGATACAACACTGCAGTATTAGTCAGCTTATGTAGGGCACAGATACAGCAATAGGAGTTCAAAGGAGAAATATTAAATAGCATATACACTGTGAGCTCCTGACTATTTTATCATGAATAGCTTAGGTAAAATCCCCTCCCTTTCTGATGTGGAATTTTTTCTCTGCTTGCTCAAGATCTGTTTGCTTTTATGCTTGCTTTTTTTTTTTTTTTTTAATCACTGGCCAGATATTTTTAAGCTTAAGAAACTGTCCCTCTATATGCAGAAGAAGGAAGAAAGCTTTATCAAAGAAGATAAATTCTCTATTAGCACAGTAGTTGGTATCAAGCAATAGGAAAAATTGATGACAAAAAATAATGACAAAAAACATTTAGGCATTTCAGCAATGAATAAATGTTAGCATCCACATTATAATGAGCTATGGTCTCTCCTAGGCTACATGGTAACCTAAGAAACTACCCTCTACTAACTAATATTGCAACACTAGACTCCAAGGAACTCTGAAAATGAGGAAAAATTGTTGGGGAATATAACATGACTTGTCCAAAGTGTTACAGAAGTGTCTTCCTCTTGCTGGAGTAATGAGAAAAAAGATAATCAGATATTAATTTAATATTCATTTAACTGCTGGAAATATTGAAGGAAGAGGGTTGAAAATACTTCCATTACTTTCTGGAAATAAGCCTGAACATGGATTCAAGTGTTAGTGAACTTGCTATTATTATGGAAATAATGTACACAGTGGAGACACTGAAATTTCACTGAGATGTTCAGCACTTGAATTTACTTTTAACTCAGATTATATTCTTGCACCATATAGATACTGTTGCTTCTCTTCATGTTACAGAGTGAGAAAGAACTGCTGCTTCTAAAACCATGCCAGAATAAAATATTCATGAACTGCAGCACTACATAGCAAACAAGCAGAGGCCACAGGCACTTCACTGCTGAGATCACAGATAACAAGCAATTGTTTTGTCTTTCCACTTAGTCTCACTGAATCACTTATGCTAAGTGGTGTTGAAAGGTAGAAACTGGTAGAAACATAGATAAGCCTTAATTTTACTACTATTATTTCTGAACCATTTTAAGAAAAGATACTGCTATTCCATTTCTACCTTTCCTGTATGTGTTACATCATTTCTACTGCTGCCACTACAAAAAAAAACCTTATGGTTTTTCATATCAATGAAGACTTACCTGATTTAAAACAAAACAAAACAAAACAAAACAAACAACAACAAAAAAGCATGACAAAAAACATTACAAAAACCAGCAAACCCAGAGTTATTGCTGGGGGGGTGGCTGTCAGAGGTATTTCTAATACTTTTTACCTGGCTCTCCCTTGCCTGTTCGGCTAGGAATCGTATGAGCATGCAGCAAGCTGATAACTCTGTTCAGAGCAGTAGGCAGCTCTTCCTGACACCAGGATTCATCCAATTCACATTCTGGTTTCATCAGGCGCAAGGTCACGTGGCTCACTAAGGTACCTGGTATGAAAGAACAAAGAGTCCATGAGAGGACCAAAACCCAAACATTTCTTGATAGAAAAATCCCCAGGTCCCATCATGACCAACTGCTTCTCAGAGGTGGTCACAATGATCAGACACCTCATTGTCTTTGGGCCCAGTCCTGTGCAGCAGCAGGATCTCTGGGATGATGCAGTTATCTCCCTAAGCAATGTTCCAGGGAGTTTTTTCTTCTTGGCTGTCAGTGGTACATGGTTATGATCTATAGCTTGTAGAAGCAAGGATTTCCACCACCCCACCATAAAAAAAAAAATATGCATCTTGCTGTTAAATAGCAACTGCTAATACCAACCAAAGGTTTTCAGTCGAGCAGGCATGACACAGGAAGCTAAGGAAAGAAAAGGCTGCTTAATCCTTGGAGCAGCCAAAGGTGATCGAAAAAGTGGCAAGAAGGAACTGATGAGACCAGGTATGTACTGAGTCAGACCAGGAGGCTTTCTCTTTATCACAGCATCCAGGAGTCCTAGGGCTGTTTCCAGCTCATGATCAAGCTGTAAGAGAAACAATTCAAAAGGTTACCATACAAACTCCATCAGGAAAGAAAAAATCAAGTTGTTATATCTAATTTCTAATGAACAAAACAAAGAGGTTATTGCCAAATACTCTGTGCTACTCCATTTTCCTTTTATCAAAATTATTTGGGTCACAGTAGCTGCAGAGCTGGCAAAAAAACCTGAAAACTTACCTCCTTCAGCCGTTTCCTTATCTGAGACTCCCTTTCCAGCTGTGCATGCATCAGCTCCTTCTGCTTGCTAGTCAATTGCACCTCATCCTTTATTCCTTTCTTCTTCTTTATTTCCTGCAGCAGAGAGCCAGGGACATTATTAACCAGGAGCTATTAACACCATCTCAACTAGATGGAAGAGAAAGTTGAACACACTGGGGGGGGTTTCACAATCTATTTTTAAAACAGAATAAAAATATTATTCCAAGCCTCTCAATCTTAAGTGAAGACACAAAAGGGAAATCAGAGGGTTAATAACATTTTAGTGTCCTGTTAGCAGCATGACATCAGTTTCTCCAAGGTTTAAGTTGGTCACAAATTATTTGATACTAAACTATTAGAAAGATCTGACTAGTTCTTTCTACAGTGGACAGGCATGTCATCCTCCCCAGAGCAAACAGAAGTAATCTTTAATAAAAGAATGCATCAGCCACCCTGGTATGTTCTCTTCCTTTGACCAAACTCTTCCAGCCCACCTACACCCATTACTCTGGCCAGACTGAAAAGAACTGCTGGCCCTCTACAAGACAGAAGCACCTATTTAACAACCCTTACTGAAAAAGTGACAGGAAATACACTGAACAAAAGATGAAGAAAAAAACCAAACATTAGCAACTAGTGAGCACACTCACAAACAGCATGCTACAGAAATTGATACGAATACATATAAAAGAGAAAAGAAACTGGTACAAGAGAAGACAAGATTTAGGTATTCAAAGAAGTTCAGAGAATCTTTCCCAAGTGTCCACACACATGCCAGAAGCCACACAACAAAAGATGAGATAGTAGTGAAGGTCCTGACATCAGGCTGTCTTTCCTGTCCCATCAACTCACCTCCTTCAGCTCCAGTTCAATGATTTGCTCCTTAAAGGAGTAAGCTTTGTTCTCCCTCTTCATGTTAGCCTTTTTCATACTATCCTGTTGAGCACTAAGAAAAACAGAAAACAGAATCAGCACTGCTCTACACTAATACCTAGACACACAAATCCCTCAAACTCCTCTCCAGAAAGAGCATCTGACAAGCTCACCAGCTGATGAAGTCTTACCTCTGTATTATAGACTTGTCATACAGTTCTCCCTCTGGTGTCTTCATGATGGCAAATTCCTCTCTAGTAACCTGGCACAGAGCTGGATTCTCCATTGATGCTGAGATAGTCCTGATGAGCTGTGGGAGCACTCTACCAGGTGACAGCAGAGAGAGAGATCCCACTGCATTCATAGATGACTATCAAGAAAACAAAGGAAAAAACAGTAGCAGCATTCCATGAAGTTGTCTCAAAGAGCATGCCCTGTTGAGGCAGTTCATGTTCTGTTCTAATTCCCAATTCTTTGTTCAGTAGGTACTTCAGTCTTTTCTAGAATTCTACTCAGTGGCTGTCAAGCACTCTTTCCCCCTTAAATCCCACCTCCTGCTCACTACAGACATTCTCTCTGAGCCTTTTCCCCACTTTTGAGACACATCTCCTTCCTTACAGACCAGTTGGTACTTAACTCCTCCAGAAAACTCTTTTGTTGCTAAGCATCACCCAAAACCGACACAAGGAAAGCAAAAGCTTATCACCTGGCTCTCTGGAGTGTAGGCAGTGATCCTGGGTAATATGTCATCCAGGTATTTGGTAATGAACTCTTTGGGATCTATCTCCATCCTGATGAGTAGGGCTGGCCAAAGACCTGGCTGCACTGCCACTAGGTGTGAAGAATAAATGAGCACAAGTATGAAGAAGAATGCTAACACAGTGAAACTAAAAAGACAAAGAACCCACACACTGGCCAGGACAGTGGTCTCACCCCTTCACTTACCAACAGATGGGTGATGGCTCACCAGCAGCATCTCCAGAGCCAGCTTTTCTGGCTCAAAGGGATCCCCATCAAACCCTGCCACACTGGAGATGACACAGAGTGCTTCATGAAGGACACGGGGAGGAACATACGTCTTTCCTAGCTCTGACAGCTCTCCTGACTCCATCACCAGAACTTCATGAGGCAGAACCTGAGTGGACAACTTGTCATTACCACACCACGTGAAGCCTTCCTGAGCCCTGAGCCCACAGTAACAACATCCTGAATACCAACAACCAGCTCCTTCTATCAGTAGCAACAACGTGAGGTTCCCAAAGAAAAGAAGGGCTAAAGGGTAACAGTGGAACTGAAGCAGAGATGACAGTGACAGAAAGCCTGGGAATGGAGGTCTATACCAGATTTTGCAAACAGGGGTAAAATAAAACTAAAATGATAATTTTCATCAAAGAGAACTTAGGAAAAGGTTGGATGGGAACAGACTGCTCAACTTCTGCAACTATTTTTACCCAGGATGTTTAAAAAAATACCCTGTTCAGGCAGTATCTGTGACAAGGGAAGACTATGTACAAAGGCCCAGCCTTGGTACCTAATTAATGCAACTTAATCTATTATACAACTTGACATCATGCTGCACACTGTGTTTCATTTTTATTTCCTTTTTTAAAAGATATAATAGTTGCTTATAAAGTATTTCTACTCAGGGCCAAACAACCAGGATACCAAGAAAGGAACTAAGCACTTGGTCTTCCAGCAGGGATTAAATTTGGATTAAAATAATATGACACTGAAAACTGCAGCTTCCTCCCCAGATAATTTTGAAAGACTTCTGTGTATATAAGGAAGGCTTTGCACACCACAGACACTGATACAGTAATATAATGCAATCTAGTAATAAATGGCATTCAAGGAGATGATACAGCTGGAACTGAATCATCTTCATATTATGGTTTATGTCAACACCAATGGGGAGATGACTTGCAGCATACAAAAAAATGGCTAAACAGAGACCAGGCTGCTTGACTACTCACCTTATGAGAACTGAGAACTGTTTTCAGTTCTTCCAAGAGCCCATAAGCCAGTTTGTACCCTCCCAGAGAGGACAAGAGCTTCCTAACTGTTTGATGGGCCTGCCTTCGCACGTGCCAGGTCCGACTCAGCAGTACTGCGAGAAGGGCACGGTGATACTGCCTGAGAACAGACCAAGAAGCAGGCTTAGCAAGGGAGGCAGCTCTGCACACCAGCTGGACACAAAAGCACAGGGAGTTCATCACTTTGTGCAGAGCCCCAAGGCCAGTCAGGCTCAGGGCTCAGACACAGGGTGCAGGGGGAGCAGTCTACGTACTGAACTTTACTGTCAGGCAGCCGCTGTGCGTGGTCCAAGAGAAGGCGTTCTGCCAGCTGCAGAACTGTACACATTGCTGTGGGAACAGACAAATATTTAAAATAGCAAGAGACTTCATCCGGAAACTATTTATTTTATTTTTTTAACCTGAAAACAAACAGCAAGTGGGACAAGTTAAAGCAGCAACCCAAACTAAGCCTCTATATAATCTTCTCAGTGAAGCTAGAGACAAATCCAATTCAGATCTGCAAAGACTGGAAACAGAACCAGACTTCAGAGAAATGTTGTTAGCTGGATCTCAGCAGAGTTTTCCTGATCCCTATGTGTGACTTATTTTTGCCTAAGTCAACAGAAGAATCCAAACAATAAACACAGTGCTCATTGCATCAATTCTGCCAATCCCTGAGCACTGTCAACACTTCTTCAGTGACAATAAAATGTATGAACTCACACACAAGTGCACAGCACTATTTGAACAGTAGCCTTGGTATTTTACTCCTGAGATTCAATGAGGCCCTGTATCAATGAGAACCTTCAATGAGGTTCTGTATCAACCACATCTCAAAAGCAGAAGCAGAAAGTCCTGGACAAGGGGTGGGTAACAACCTGTGTTACACAGAGTTCAGGGGATTTTTGACACTCAAGGCATCAGACAGTGTGGGGATGTTCAGCATGTCAGCTGGATGGTTTTGCTTAAATAACCAATAACAAATCATGACATTATTTACTCTCAAAATATCAGTACTAGTTTCTGAAACTAATTAACAAAGGGAGCAACATAAAGTTTTCCAGGTCGCACTGTTTCAGCATATTTGTAGATTTGGGAAAGGAAATGAATGGATATAAACAATGCCTTCAGGAAACAGGGATCACATCAAGCAAAGAAGAAATTATGTTCTTTCCCATTAAGAAAATTTCATGTGTTCAAAGCTTTATACAAAAGATAAATGTGTTCCTCTCAGAGAGATGATTAATGAATTCATTTTCAGAACTTTCAGTTTTAAATGTCATCAGTAGTGGTTTCTCCTGGGCACATTCCATTATTTTTTCAGTTATTCTTTAAATACAAGAGAACAAGACAGAGCATACATAGACTAATTTATAACACAATTGATTTCCTACCATTATTACCCTTCACCCATGTATCTTAAGATTTTCACCTACATGTTTTCTTCTCCAGTCTTGTTTTACTTTTTCCCATCTTAATTTTAGGGTTCTCCATGTCCCTCAGATTGGTTGCAAATATTTACCTACCATCTGGGACACCCCACAGACACATTTCATATTGGAAGGAGTTTTACAGATATACAGATGTGGAATTATAAATGTTTGATAACTCAGGTTCATTCGAAATAAATTCATTGTGAAACTTAGACTACAATTAATCTAGATGTACTTCTAAAAGAGAAGATTTTTCATTTTATTCTGAAATTAGATCCTCCAAGGGTCACAGAACACCACTAACAGCAACAGTAGCTCTCACAAGTACTAAGTAATAGACTTAAACAACATCCAGGTATGCAGTGACTGACAATTTACCTTCCTCTGATGCAGACTGCAAGAACTTCTCAGATGTAAAAATTTGCTTTTTGTCATCCAGAATCAGCTGCCAGAAACCACTCAGCTTAGACTCTGATGGGAAAAGAACAGATGTCTATCAAGGAGATTTCAAAATAACTCAGAACTCACCATCATACATAAAATACAGTAGAATACCACTTCTTAAAATCACTCATTACTTTTAGCCTTACTTGTCTTCAGTTATAAAGCCTTTCATCTCTCTCATTCAGAACTGTTAGCATGCCCAAAAAAACCTGCTGAAAAAAAATTACTTCTCTGACTTACACTTACAAAATATAAAGTGCTTCACCTTAATCTTTGCCAGGACAATCCTTCCTAAAAAAGAAGGTAATGAGGAAACTGTTGTGTTGCTTTTCATAGACAGAATACACCTGGATTTTGCATTCTGGCAGATAAATGAACTCAAGACAGTTCTTATACTATCCTCTAATGGAAGACAGAATTCCAGACCTCATGCTTTTCAAAGATGGTTTGTAAAAATAATACAAAAACAAGAAGCAAGTAGTAATTTTAATGCATCAGTCCAACCCTAGCCTGTAAGGTGAGGGTGAATGTCCTCTGCCAGAATAAAGAGCAATACTGCCCTAAGGGATTAGAAGCTGAAATCTGCAAAGCCACAGAAGAGCAAGAATTCTTCACTGACATTACAGAGAGATGGAAATAAATCCTACCCTGGCTTGCAGAAGAGCAATGATTGTCTTTGCAGAAACAATACATAGATTAAGTAATATTATCTCATGCATATTGTCAAGAAAAGGTGTTATTTAACCCTCAGAATTTGTTTACACTGGATTGATTCTACTAGATGTTTGTGACCTTACCAGCTTGTCCTTCAATTACAGACATCCTGCAGATCAACAAAGCTGCAGCAACTGCTTCAGTTACCAGGGGAACCTGAGTACTTTGGGATGCTGCTTTTTCTACTGTCTGGATCAGCATTGGCAGTAAATCCATTCCCTGTAATAAGGTGTCACCTGAGGAGACAGAAAGAGACAAGTTACAAAAACAACACAGTCCTTCACACTTTTACCACAAGGCTCTCAATAGTTACTCTGTTGTCATGAGCCATGGAAACAAACCAGACACACACTGGGAACACTCTGAATGTCCCAGAATATTTGCCAATCACTACTATCCTTAAACTTCAACTATGAAAAGATAGAGGATAACCACTTCAGTTCCTTCCTCACAGACAGGCATCAGACTGATCAGCTGCTGACCCATGGATGAAAAGCTGAAGTCAAGAAGCATAGGACCAACGGGCAGATCTCAAAAGGATCACCAGAACTTTAGAATTACTGAGGATCTTAATTTCAAACACATTATTTTTGGGGTGTGTGTGTTTTTTTTTAAAAAGCTTCTGAGAAACAAAGCTACAGACCAGGATCCCAGTGCTGCTGGGTGCTATATAAACCAAAATCATAGTCCCTTAAATAACTTACAATTTAAGTGTAAGACAAAAATAAAGCATATGAAAAGACATATGATGGGCAGTGATGCTCGTTATACAAGGAGACAAAACACTGTTGGAAGCTTGAAGGAAAAAAAGTTTAAAGAGAAATACAAAGGAGGCTAATAAATAGATACTGCCTTACTAATTCTTTCTTAATCCACACAGCTATGTACTTACAGCAGGAAGTACAACACTTGGTTACTCTTCTATTAAACCACACAGTCAAGAAAGTTATTAAAAGCTGCAGTTTTACCTTTGAAAGAGGCTAGCATGCACTGCAGATAGGCATGTCTCACAGCTGAAGTAGAGGTTTTGAGGCTGAAGGCTTTCTTTAGCCATTCTACCAGCTTCTTAGGAACTTCTGTGGTGAAGCGAACGCACCAAAGAGCCAGGACAGAGACTGCATGAACCAATGTGCCCTCATGGACTAGGAAGTAACAGAGCTCATGTCAGTACAGAACTTGCATAAAACACAGAACAGAAAGCAAGTAACAGCATCAGGAGGAGGCAGGAAAAGAGCAGATCTGCTTCTAAGAGACACAGCTCTGTCTCTCTGGGGCTGCTCATTAAAACAGGGCAACAGATTTTATAATCCAACAGTTGAGAACCCACATTTATCCTGAATAACAGCCCATGTGAAAATCCCGACCAAGAAAGCAGCTTGGCAAACTCAAGAGTGGTCCCACCTTCTTGTTGCAGGAAAGGGATGAAAAGCTCAGCCATGGTTCCACTCAGAGCTTGGCTAGAGGACCCAGAAACCACGTGGTGACTAAGGCTGCCAATCCCTGAAAGGATGGAATTCTCTCATTAGTTCCCAACCTACCAGCACTTGCTGCAAAATCCAGAAACAATCAAGAACAACCCCTCACATGGCAATCCCTTCACAGACATCTCTTGTTGCTACAGCTGGGTGTCACATCCAACATGTCAATCAACATGTCAAATTTTTTCCCTGCATGGAACATTTTAGCCTTCCAGCCAATTACTTCCTTTGAACAGAAAGTCAAAAACTGGCACGTGGTATCCAGCACCCTCTAAGACATTAACCACAGCCAAAGGCTGTGTCCTAAAGGCTTAAGTACAGATGCCTTTTGTTCAGCCTTCTGCTGCAATTCCTTCACCTCTTCTAGGATCCTCACCTGAAAGGACACTCATCTTCTGAGCAACAACTGTCAGCTTCCCTTCTGAGCCTGCCAACAGGAAACAAATGGGTGAGGGCTGACTTAAAGACAACAGCTGTGTGCTTCATCAAGCATCTTCCCTAAAAATACAAAAGCTTTCCCATTATCCCCAATCCAGATTGAGACACCTCTACCATACAGGCAGCTGAAGGCAACTGAAAATACAAGATACAAAACTCCTTGAAGCTGGCAAACAACTTATTCACCTCCTAAGATGGCAAAAAGGTGCCTGCCCAGGGACTCCACAGCTGAAGGGTCACTACACTGTCGAGCCAAGTTCTTCAGTGCCACAACTGCTTCATCCATCAGCTGCACACTGTTGGATTTCAGATGACCTAGAAAACAATACACAAGATAAGAGCTCCTTGCAACAAATAGCATTGAATCTGCAAGACAAGGACATTTCTTGACACGTGGCTTAACTTGACTTCTGGAACTATCATGTGAACTATCCCAGTTCAAAGTTACAGCATCATGCTCCCTCCCACACAAAATAACCTCTTCACCAGTAATCACAAAGCTAGAGTACTGCCAGGAAGTTGGAAGAAAGCTTTTTTCTGAGTTCATCATTCCCTCCAGAAGACAGAGTACTTACTGGCCAGTCCTTTCACAATGTCTAGAGCATACTGGCTGAGATCCAGGTTCACAGATACAAGCAAGCAAGAGATCGCTGAAGGCAGAAGAGATAACAGCATATTACACTTTGTGAAGTAACTGGGTTTAGAATTTTAATACACAGTTCACAGCAAGAGCAAACAGGGTCAATAAGGAGTAGGAAGAAAAAACACTGAAATTGATTTCCAATGAACAGATTGATTCAGGATTATTCTTAGCACTCAGCTGTGAAATTCTCAGTGCAAACAGTAGCTATCACATAGCCAGGCACCTGGGATCACACATAAAATGTTGCTTCTCAGCATCCAACATTTAAATGCCAGACATTCACAGGACCAAAAGGATAGTCCAGAGAGACAGACACACTGCCCCAATAACTCCAGAGCTCTAAGAACAACTGCTCACACTCGTGGATGGAACAATGCAGAGAGACAACAGACTCACTTTCAATTACATTCTCAGGACTTCGTAGCAGGGATTTCTGCAGAGTTGGCAAAACTGAGTCCTTGAATTCAGCATGAGAAATGTACCAAAGGAGTGGGGAACAGCTGTCCTGCAAAGGGAATAAAGCACTCAGCACAGTCCTGGACACTGCACACAGGACAAAAGCACAAACAGCTCTGTGACAGGATATCTCACCAGTACGTGCTTCTGAGGCTTTGTCTTGCTCATAAGGATGGTCTTTAAGTAGAAATCCAGAAGAGCACTCTGTGAACAAGCACAAGCACCAAATTACAGGCACATCACAACCTATACACAGCTCCCCACACACCAGCAGGAAGCCAAGCTTCACACCCCATCTCACCCCCCTCCAGAAGGCAGCCCGAGCCACTAAGCAGAAACTCTGCTTCCATCCTCACTGAAGACAGAGAAGCAGAGAAGCCCCACACTCAGAACACCCTGACAGCTAACTGCTGCCTTCCTACAAGAGGGGAGAAAGCAGAAATCTGCAGTGTTGGCCTTAACCATAAATGCACAGTAAAAGGTCATGCATCTGGCACCTCCTCTATAAACCTATCCCTGTGATTTTAGTCAGAAGTGCACAACTACTGAACTGACAGATAACCAAACAAGGAGCAGAAGCAAAGTACCTGACTCATTGTGAAATCTACTCAGTATCCTTCTCCATGAGGTGAACTGACACTATTTATTAACAAAAAAATCCAGTATGTCAGCTTTACCTTGTACCCTTTGACAATATCCATCTCTTTCTGGGATGTGCAGAACTGTACGAGAAGTCCCAGCATTGCAGCATAACTCTGGTTTGGTTCAAGACCAAGGATGACAGACAGGTACTGATCCACCAGATCCTGGTTCTGAAGAGAAAAAGAGAAAAGGCACATTAACACAACAGAACCTAGAACAGCTACTGAAAACAGTCCCATAAGGTATACATCACCTCCTTCCACAGCCTGTTCAACTTCTTCACAGCTCCAGCCACTGCCTGCTTATGAGAACCTCCCAGGACTGGTCCAAAAGGAGCAAACACTGAACCTCCACCTGCCAAGGGAAACAGCCAAGGAAACCTTCATGGTCCTGCTTCTCAGAGAACTCATATAAAATAAAGCATGTCAGATGCCAGTGATCAGCTGGCTCTGTAGGTCCTGTAAGTTCTTCCAACAAGCTGACACTGCTTTCAGCCCACATGCACCACTTTGCAGAACAGCATAATACTTTTGGAAACCCTGACTTTGAAAACAGAAATTTGTGCTAGATTACATCTCTACTTGTTCCAACTATATTCCAAGGTGTCATGAGCATGGTCACAGGTTCAGGTTGTTAAAGCAAGAGAAAAGAAAGCAAACAACTACTTGACACTTTATGACACAGTATCCCACACTAATACTTCAAGGGAGGCACAAAGAAGTCATGCCACACTGCAGACTGCATCTTGGAGGCACCATCAGCACACCCAGTCTGGAAACACTGGGACACACCACAGCATGCAGAGCAGCTCTGTGGAGGTGCAAGACTGCCCCCCTCTCATGTTTTCTCCAGTGGAAGAGGAGGGATCAAAACACACCAGAAAGCAAAAAGGACTGCCACATAAACTTGGATTTAACATGACACTGTTGGTTACAGTCAGAATTATTTGCAATGTTTCAGCAACTTAAAACACATTAGAAATACTTAAGTCCTTATCTCCAAAGGGATCTTCCTGCAAACAAAAAGAACCTACCAGTTTTTTCCATGTTTCTCCCTGTCTCTTGTCAGGTGTTGGGAAGACTGTGCGTACGAGCAGGCATGTCCAGGAGAGTGCCAGCAGAGCTGCAGAGCCACTGCTCTTACTGTTATACAAACAGGAGAAGGAGGTAAATCTGCAGCTCTCACTATGTCACTTACACTTGCTGGTCCCCAACACAGATCTCTGCCCAAGTCAGAACATCATCTTATAAAAGGGCCAAATTTATCAGAGAAAAATACAGCTGAAGCCTTAGCTTCAGGAGAAATAATTGCTCCTCTTAAGCTATCTGTTCTACCTCCTCTTTAGTACTTAGAACTTCTGAATGGCACAAGAGGCTAAATTTTGGCTGCCTTCTTAGCAGGAGAAAGACCATTTCTGGATCTTCCAGTGCCATTATACAAATGAGCATTAAATACTTGACTCAAGATTTCTCATCTGCTGCTGATGTTCACTGTCAGAGCTTCCCAGCCTTAGATCACCAAATGGTTTCTCAGCTCACATTCCCTCCTAGCACATCACTTGGTTTTGGTTTCTGCTAACTCTCACCTCCTCCCTCCACTCCAGGCAATGGCTCTTACCTCGCAGTGCCCTCAGGATTCTCACCCCACTTTGATCTCTCCCTCAAAATGCAGGAACATGGAAAGTGTCCTTGCAGCAAGGTGAGCCACTGTAACTGAGGGGTGAGTATCACATCACTGCAAGCCTTTAAACCAAGCCCAGATATTCCTCTGGAAGGTACATGTCTGTTCAGCCATGGAGGCAAAGCAGGACAGTGCCCTCTGGCCCAATCCAGCTGAACAACCCCCTAGGTGGTCACCTTTTGTCACCACTGGTGTTCTCTGATGCTGCCACAATACAAAAGCAGCCTGTAGCTTAGCTCAGCTTCAAATTTTATCTTCCTGTCTATGACAAGGTCTTGAATTCCACCAGCTGAACAACTAACAGGCAAGGAAATCTTCCTTCCCAACAATTTTGGAGACTACTCCTTGATAAAAGATTTTGTTCCTCATCTCTCCAGACTTGAAGGTTAAGAATGGCAGAACTGTAGCTCTGACCCAGCAGCAGCACCAAGATGTTCTTTGTTAACACCTCTGGCAAGCAGTAGCAGAAGAATCATTCTGAACACAACAGTAACTGCCAGAACCCCCGAGCTGCTCCCACACAAAACAACCCATCCAGCACCTGGGAAGTCCAGCCTTGCTGCTGATCCCTGAGGACTGAAGTGACTGCAGAAGGTTTTTTGCTGTTGCCTCTGGCTGGGATTCTGCCAGCTGCTGGAGTGCCAGCTGCAGGGCTCTGCGGGACGCTGCGTCGCTGGAAGGAGAGAGACACCTCTGTGAGCATCCCCAGCCCTGCCAACATCACACAAAGGCCTCTGCCCTCTCATTCCATCCCTTGAGCTAATAGTTATTTAATCCCTGCTGTCCCAGGAAGAGGAAATGTTACTGGCAGAAAGCTCCATTCTCTTCCTCAGCCAAAAGAAGTTATGTTGAGGCTCTCCAGCAGGTTGCAGAAGAAAACAGCTCCCGGACAGCTTCTCTGCAACAGGCCACAGTGTAATGCACCCTAAAAGCATCTGAAAGACACCTTAGCCTTGCTTCACAAGGACACAGGCATTCACCCTTGCAAACTGAACCACAGGATCACAGTTTTAATTTCAAAATTAGAAGTGGAACACGAGGTAAGTGTTGTAAAACTTTTCAATGTCAAACATAACCTGAGAGCCTAATCACCAGATGGCACCCCTCAGTGTCACACGTGCCTGTGACACCACATGCCCACCTTTCCAAATGATCCATACCAGTTTAGTAGCTAAACAAAAACCTGTTAGGTTAGATAATCCAGCCCTTCTACATCCATTTACTCACCGGTATCGATGCAGAGTAAGGCAGAAGAGTTTGCAAAGGCCTTTCACAGCACCCTCTGGGAGATCTGCAAGACATTGTGTTTCAAAACATTTCCTTGTAAATCACCAAGCTCCTCCTCTGTCAAACAAACATCGTTCACTTCTCAGCTGAAATCAGTGAGCTGCTCACAGCCCCTACACACCTATACAACTGTTCACAAGAATCATACTCAGAGTTCTCTTTTTTTATACATTTAATGCATATTTTAAAAAATAAGGGTAAAACTGGAACACATGCAATTCCACAGCCGTTTTCAGAAAATGTGAGAAACCAAAACTCCTTTTTTAGGATGTTTTTTCAACTGTTTTATTAAGACGATCCAAAATCTTCCATTCTACCTCTCTCTCTGCATATATGTGTATTACTAACTGGAAACCTGTGTTACCTACAAACCCCAAGTTTAAAATCCACTGTGTGAGAAAGTGCAGACTCTGTTCCCTGCCAGACCCCTGCTTCAAAAACCACCCTGCACGTTTCAAGCAGCCTTGGAAACAAAACATTTTAACATTCTCTCCCACACCAGAAGAGTCCCCCAAAGCTTTTACCTTTCCCAGAAATGCATTCTCCCAGCTCACTGAGGATCTCCCTCCTTTCCTTCACACTGGGTGTAGTTACTTTCACCGCAAACCGCTTCAGTGTATCAGAAATCTACAAGCACAGAGAGGAAACAGCATCAGCCCTCCTGCTGCATCACACAGGGAGCACAAGGCCAGGGCAAGCAAAAACCTCCTCTGCCCCCAGACCAAACACAACCACAGTGAAACTCAGAAACCTCTGGCTGCAGGATGACTGCGTTCTGCCTGTTAACCCGTGTCCCTGTCACAGCACCCAGGCTCTGCAGGACACGCTCACCCTCCTACAAACAGGGCAGAGGGAGAGATCAACAGTCTAGAGTACATAGAATCATGGAATCATAGAACTGGCTGGGTTGGAAGGGACCTCAGAGATCATCAAGTCCAACCCTTGACCCACTCCCCCCGGGGTTCCCAGCCCATGGCACTGAGTGCCACATCCAGTCTCTGTTTAAATATCTCCAGGGACGGAGAATCCACCACTTCCCTGGGCAGCCCATTCCAATGCCTGATCACCCTCTCCATAAAGAAATTCTTTCTAATATCCAACCTAAACCTCCCCTGGCACAACTTTAGACAGTGTCCTCTTGTCTTGCTGATAGTTCCTGGGAAAAGAGACCAACCCCCCCCTGGCTCCAACCTCCTTTCAGGGAGTTGTAGAGAGTGATGAGGTCTCCCCTGAGCCTCCTCTTCTCCAGGCTGAACACCCCCAGCTCCCTCAGCCTCTCCTCATAGGATCTGTGCTCCAGTCCCTTCACCAGCCTGGTTGCCCTCCTTTGGACCTGCTCCAGCACCTCAATCTCCTTCCTGACCTGAGGGGCCCAGAACTGGACACAGGACTCGAGGTGTGGCCTCACCAGGGCTGAGTACAGGGGCAGAATCACCTCCTTGGACCTGCTGGCCACGCTGTTCCTGATACAGGCCAGAAGAAAAAAG
>JAAWXA010000024.1:10152183-10192852 GCA_038090715.1 Florisuga fusca | reverse complement strand
GAGGAAGCGCGGCCCCGGGCGGCTTCCCCCCGCCTCCCCGGCCCAACGGGACCGCCAGGGCCTCGGGCCCGGCCCGCACTCACCTGCGTGTCAGCCGCCATGGCGCTGCCTGCGACACCGGAAGCGGAAGCGGCTTCCGGTATGGCGGACCCCGCGCAAAGCCAGTCGGGAGGGGGCCCGTTTCCATGGCGACCGCGCTGAGACCAGGCTCGGCCTGGGGACCCCCCCGAGCGCCCTCCATAGGAACAGCGGGACCCCCGCCACGCAGCACAGCCCCGCGGCTCAGCCCCTGCCCCAGCCCCAGAGGTCCGGGATTACACACACCAGAAACAGGGGCACACGCCAAGGTGTAGAACAGCTTTTTATTTCTTCCATTCTGACACTGACAGACAGTCGGCGGCTGCTGTTAGTCAAAGAGACCGAAGCCCATGTCCTCATCGGACTCCTCAGATTCCTCCTTGGCTGCCTCCTTTGCTGGAGCAGCAGCAGGGGCAGCAGCGGGTGCAGCTGCTTGGGCCGCCACAGGCATGGCCGCCACGAAAGCAGAAGGGTCTGCCAGGAAGGCCTTCACCTGCACAAGGGGGTGGGATATGGTTAACTCCAAGGAAAGAAGCATTTTGCAATCATTATGGCAACAATTGCAGTTTGGATCACAGAATGCCAGGCTGGGAAGGACCTCAACCAACACCTGGTCCAACCTTCCCAGGGAGAAGCCAAACAGGCACCAGCGCTCCCGTGTAACCACCCCAGGGAGCAGGGAACCCAGGGAGCAGGGAACCCAGGGAGCTCAGCTCAGCTCAGCTTTTCCCTGCTGCTGGCACACAGCATGAGGAAACAACCCCTGAAAGCCCTTCCCAGGACAGGGGCCAGGCACCTAAATGGGTCCAAGTCTTTTCAAAGCAGGGGACATGCCAGGTGTTTCCATGGAAGTGCCTTTTGACTCCCACTCTGAGCAGCAGACCCCCCAGCTTTACCTTTTCAGCCAGGGGGAAGGTGTAGTCGGTCTCCACGGCCACAGCCAGGACCCGCTTGTACCCATTGATGATGGAGTGGGGCACAGAAGCCACAGTGGGGTACCCGATCTGCAGACAGACACTGGCAACGTTACGGACACCCTGTGAGGAGGAGAGAGACTCATGTTTCCCTGCTCTGAGAAAAACAACAATAAGACTGGAAACCACGGCAGGTGAGGGCACATTTCTGTGCTGCCAACATAACAAGGGATAGAAGAGCCCCAGTGAAATGAGACAAGGATTTAAATGGTCTCTGACACTTCCTGAAGTAGCTCTGGATGGAAAAACCTACAGCAGATTCCCCCTGAAAGACACCTGCAGGGCACTGGCTGCCAGAGCAGAGAAGGGGAAGGCAGGGGGTGCAGGCTGGGGCACCCACCTCCAGAAAGCGCTTGTGTAAGGTCTCCTCAGTGATATCCAGCACTTCAGGATTGTAAATGCTGCCATTGTCAAAGACCTGCTGGATCACCAACCCGAAGGAGAAGGGGGAGATGTTCAGCATGTTCAGCAGGGTGGCTTCGCTGGCACCCACTTTGTCCCCAGTCTTGATGAGCTGCACATCACTCTGAGAAGAGAAAAGGAGATTCAGACATGTCAATGGACCAGGACACAAACACACATCACCAGAGGCAAGTGATGAACTGAAAGAACTTGTGAGCACACAAAAACAGGCTCCAAGCTCAGCTCCACCATTTGAGAGCACTAAGATACACTGTTGAGACAGTATTTCTACACTAACGGGAGCTTTGATCTTCCCAGTTCTTTTCCCTCCAGTGTAGGAGGAGCTTCCACAACAGCAGCACACTGCACACTAACCAGAATTTCAATGGTCCCTCTGGAAATCTTGGTGGTGATGCCCAAAGCCTGGAAAAAGGAGGTCTTCTCAGGCCCGAGACCAGTGTTCTGGGCTGGCACAGTCACATCACAAGGAGCAATAGCACCGGCACGAGCAGCTGCTGGCACCTGGAGAAAGGGGAAAAAAGAATCTGAAGGAATGCTCCCCTCTCAGATCTTGTGGGATGGCATCAACTCCCTCCTGAAGCATTCCACCCAGGCACACACCAGTGAGACAGAAGCTGAACTTCAGCAGTTGGCTAAGGCTCCAAGGGCCTAGTTCCCAGCCCTTGAAGACTCCTGATCATCAGGTATTCCTCATCAAAATTCATTTTCAGTTTCAACTTCAAATTTGCCAGCCCAGAGGCACGGGGAGGGCTGATCTCCCTACCTTGTTGGCCAGCAGCATGTCCCGGATCTCAGTCAGATCCTCCTTGGTGAAGACAAAGCCCACGTTCCCACGGATGTGAGGCAGCAGCCTGGAGGAGAGATGACAGCCTTCAGCTCTGCTGCTCAGACAATGTCTGTTCCTTCTGGGCAGAGGATCCAGGAGGACACTCAAGACAACACCCACTTTTCTAAGGCAGGATTGTTCTCCAGATGACCCCGAATTGCTTTGCGCATCATCGTGTTCTTCCCCATCAGCACAACAGCTTTCCCACGCAGGGACATGCGGATCTGCTGCATCTGCTTGGAGCCCACATTGTCTGCTCCCACAATGAAACATTTCGGGTAATCATCCAGGAGTTGCTACAGAAAGAGAAACACTGTAACTACCCAAAAAACGCACGGAACAGCATTAAACCCTCAGTATGTTAAAACATAATAAAGCTGCGGTGAGTTAAAGAGTTCTCAGTTAAAGCACCACAGGAATGCACCATGTTCAGCTATCTGGTTACACACGTGGTTATCCCTGGAACCGGCAATCTCACAGGATCCTTAAAAACGGCCTGATTTAGGCTGTCTTAATCTCCTCCTATTCCCACATAATCGTTCCTTAAATAGACAATCTACAGCACCCCGTCTCTTTTTTAACAAGACACGCCAGGCCTCAACCCGCCGCGACCGGGATCTCTCCCGGAAGCAGGCGCAGGGCAGGGCCTGCGGGGCGGGCCTCAGCCCTCCGGACCGCGCCGACACTCACGATGATTTTCATAAAATAGTTGGATTTCCACGTAGCCCTGTCTTCCCTGGGCATCGCGGCGGTGCTCCAAGGATCGCCCGGTGGGTTTAAAGACGAGCTGGGACCTACCGGGAGAAGGAGAGACTCAGGCGGATCCGCGGCTTTCCCTCCCCTCCCCTCTCACTTCCCCCAGTCTCCGCGCTCCCCGGCCGCAGCCCAGCACCCCCAGTGCACCCCGAGTGCACCCNATAAGAGACAGGCGTTCCGTCTGCGCTGCCGGCCCTGCCCTGGCTCCGCGGCTCTGCCGGGAACCCCGTCCGGGGAGGGAGATTCTGAACCGTGTCCCCGTCCCGGGCTGCAGCAGCTCCCGGCCTGCCAGGGATCACCGGGTACCCCTGAGGGGCCCAGAACTGGACACAGGACTCGAGGTGTGGCCTCACCAGGGCTGAGTACAGGGGCAGAATCACCTCCTTGGACCTGCTGGATACCAAGCTCCTCCCCTGAGCTATCAGGAGCACCCAAGCACAAAGAAAAACCCCATCACACCACTGAATGGGTTTTTTCATGCCTGAGTGCCTGGACCCACCATCATGAAGGGACCAAACTCATTGAGTTTAACTCCTCTAAATAGTTTAGTAGTTTCCAAGATGTCTCAGGAGGGTGAGACAGACTGGCCAAAAAGGCCTCAGAGAGAAGCTTAGGTTCTCAGCACACAGCTTCTTGAAACACTAAAACCATTTCCACAACCTTCCAGATTTTGCAGGGTATATATGATTTATTTAGAAACTCATCAAAACTCTTCCTTTCCTCTTCAGGCAGACTTCCACCACTTTTGCCACAAGTCTTTTTAGAAGAACAAGAACTCTGCAGCNAGACAGCTCCCGGGCTGCTCCCACTGTGCTACCCTAAAACTGGATCTGCAATCCCACGGGAGGCACTTTGGACACGGGTGGTGGCAGCAGCCACCCAGAGGTGTTGTTTGGCAGAGCAGCACCCCAGCACCCAGACACACCCAGGAGACCCCCAACATCTTGCCCAGGAGGTGTTGCACCATCCAGGACAGGTGAGCCCCCACCCCTTGGGTGCTGCAGACCACCAGCACCCCCCGGGTCTCCCACACGTGCCAGAACTGCAGCCAGCAGTGAGGTAGGTTAAAGACTCCCCAGGACAGGGAAACTGAGGCACATGGTTATGTAGTTTGCAGGCATCTCACAATGAGCCAGCAGCATCTTCTCATCCCTCTCTGGCACTCCCTACACCACAGCTTTTCATCCTCTGGGGGGGGCCTGAGGAAGCTGACATTTTCAGCAAGATAAAACAAGGCAGCTCAGAAACGCCCATTTTCAGTCCATGCACAGATGGAAAGGCCAAGGCACCAGCTCCCTCACCTCACAAACCCTCCAAGGGCTGCGCTGGGCCCAGCTGGTCCAGCTTTAGCTCTGATGCTTCCACAGCTCCCTGCAGCCTCACAACCACCAACCCAGGCTCAGCTGGACAGGAAAATGGTGATAAAACAGCACCAGAGACCCAAGCGGGGCAGAGAAGCACCACAACAGCAAGGTTGGGTGGGACAGCAGGTGCCAGCCCCACCTCAGGCTGGTTCCTGACACAACTGCCCCCTGGGCACCTGCCAGCTGAGAAGCAGAGCCCCAGGTCACTGGTGATGTGGCTGCAGCACTCTGGAGAAATCATTCCCAACACTGCTCCCTGGGCTAACACAGGACACCCTCAGGAACTTCCAAGTAGTATTCCACCTTCCATAGCACCCTCCAGCCAGAGATCTAAAAGTGCTTTGGCAAACATGAACTCAGCCTCATCATAACCTCACAAATCCAGGCTAAACTGCCCCCATTTTACAGATGGGGAAAACTGAGGCACAGTAAGGTCTAGTGGCTGACCCAAAGTTACACAGCTAGTCAGGGATGGAGTCTGTCTCTCCAAGTTTCTTCTCCTTAGTTACAAGACCACTACAGGAGAAAAAGACTCCTCTCTGTTCCCCAATTAGCCCTACTCTGGTTTGAGGACATTAAGACTCACTCTGACATCCTGGAAGCTGGGCTTTGGGAGCATGGCAGGTTATTCAAATACAGCAGTTTACAGGTTACAATAAAACCCAAAAAACACACTTTTAGTTGACCCAGAAGAGGGGAAAGAGAAAAAAAAAAAAAAAAGAGAAGAAAAAAAAAAAAAGCTATTCACAGTTCACCTGCCTGTGCTAGAAAAAAAAACCAAACTCACATTCCCTTCCCCATAGATTCCAGCCCCCCCCAACCCACAATATAAAGAAAATAATCAATGTTAGTTAGGCTTAACAAAGCATTGAGGTTACAGATGCAGTAAACCAGCACAACTGGCATACTGCCTAGAACAGCACAGCTTGATATAAAAGTTGCTTCCTTAAAATCACTTCAAAACCGATTTCTGTATAAGAGGATTAAAAGTAAATTAGGTATGAATTCAAAATCAGTGTAGAAATCTGCAGTTCTTATCAAAGACAGGATACAGTATTCATTTTGATAGTAAAACTCCAAGTGTGTCACACACACCTGACCCAAAGGACTTGTTATGCCAGTAACAGTCAATATAAAAGGTTATTGCTCTAGCATCTCTCAGTAGAACATGTTTAACAAGAGCACAGAAAAGGGAAATACCAAGGGCTGACAGGTCTCATTAGCAGAGAGGAAGAAGAGAGGATATAAACTTTGGATCTTTTTTTTTTTTTTTTTTTTTTCCCCTGGCTTCTTAAACCCCCTCCACTTCTCCTCACTCTCCTGACAGTTTCAGGCCCTGATAGATGGGAGAGTTTCAGGCCAGATGAACACACACACATCACATTCACTCATGACAGGGATGGATGAAGAAGGCTGTGCTCTAACCTCTCTGCAACTGCTTTGGGAGAAGGGACGATGCCCCTTCCTCCATTTTAGGAGCAGCAGGCAAGGGGAGCTGATGCCCTGAGCAGGTGTGGTTACTGGTGGAGGTGCCTGGCACAGGATGTCACCCAAAGAAGAACACATCAGTGCTGAGAGATGGTCAGAGCTTACTCCACCTCTTGCTCCAGCGTGTTGAGAAGAGGCAGGGAGCAAGGAACTTGGGGAGGGGGGGGAAAACAGCAACCCACCCCACACAGTAACATCTTGGTTCCTCTTAAAAAAAAAAAAAAAAAAAAAAAAAAGATAAATTAAGTGGTATCATCTCCTTACAGTGTATTGGAACTGGAGAGACCCTTGCAGGGTCCTGGCTGACTGCATGGACACTCTGATCCCAGAAGTCACACTGAGGTGGCAGGGTGCCCTTGCCGTGCTATTGCTCAGATTGCAGACAAAAGCCTGAGAAGGAGGTGTCAAAGCAGAGGGCTGTACTGTCTGCAAGTGTCAGGGCTTGCTCAAGGAACTGACACAGGCTGAAACGTACTGGCAAAGGCTCCTTCTGTCAGGAGGGGTCTGGGTAAAATCTCCCTGTTGGAGCCCTGGAGCAAAGCTCAGCTGTCAGTCACACACACAGACACGCACACCACAATGAGGGGACTCAGCCTCTCTCTACTGAGACACAGCAAGGGCATTTCCAGTTTAATGGTCCGTCTCATCTCTGGATCTACTGCCTCCCCATAGCAGCAGAAAGCACTAAGCCCCACTCCCCCACCCTCCTCCCCTGCCTGGTAAGGTTTCTAAATCACAGTAATGTTCAGAGAGACAGAACTGCCAAGGGGGAGGCAGAAAGATGCTTAGCGCCCATCTAGGATGCCTCTAACAGAAGAGCTTGAGAAAGCAGTTCTGGCAGTAGGGCTTGTCGTTCTGTTCTTTGAAGGTTCCTTTGTTGAGCTGCTTGAGGCAGAAGGCACAGACAAAGTGTTCAGGGTGAAATTTCTTGCCCATAGCAGTGATGCATCGTCCTGTGATAGGCTTCTGGCAGCCGGAGCAGAGCGAGCCACGACGCTCGTGGTAATGCACCTCGCAGTAGGGCTGCCCATCATGCTCAAAGAAGCTGCCGTTGATGAATGGCGTGAAACACTCCTGCAGGAGGATAAAGCAGAAGGGGACAGATTGGGTAACAAGCTGGGGATGAAAGCAGCTCCAGAAGCTGCCTCTGCTCTGTGGCACAGCCTCGCTGTACTGTGAGCAGGGTGAACTGCTGCCTTTCAGCGTCATCCTGTTGTCCAAAGAGTCAAATTCTGTCCATCAAGAAGAGTTCCCAAGGAAAGGCTGACAGATACAGCCACAAGCAAGGGAATTAAACATTCTCCACCTGTAGTAGAATATACTACGGATGAGCTACCAGATGTGTCCAGCCAGGAGAAAGGAGAGCACTCCTCCCCCTGCGATGGAAAAGCACTGCAGCACCTTTACCTATTTTTTAAATTTTTGTTTAAAAATCTCAGTCCAGCTTCTCCACTATGGCAGGCAGAAGCAGACTTTCATGCAGCAGAATTTTGAT
Organism: Florisuga fusca; assembly: GCA_038090715.1. Classification (NCBI taxonomy): domain Eukaryota; kingdom Metazoa; phylum Chordata; class Aves; order Apodiformes; family Trochilidae; genus Florisuga; species Florisuga fusca. The sequence continues at coordinate 10,185,448 of JAAWXA010000024.1, read as the reverse complement.
GAACATGGGACTGGTTCCATCTGAGAAAATGAGGCACAAAAAATCTGTACAAATGCTCTTTCCAGAACAGCTGCCACTACACAGGTATATGTAGAGCAGGACTGTTCATCCTGAAACATCTCCAGCAGGCACCTATGGCTATTGGGAGAAACTGTTCTACAGCACTAATGATTTTGACTAGAGGATACACCAGCTATGTGCTTATTAGCATCCAGAACTCCTCACCCCCCTCACTGTCAGGCAGCTGAGGATCACTTCAGAACCTACAACAGAAGCACCCACCATCCCCACAGGAGTGAGGAGACACCCCTGCTTGTACCAGTGGGAAAGAGGCAGCAAGGTGGGGGGACAGTTGGGGATATTGCCAGCTTTAAGGGACAGAGCAGTAGCAAGGCCCAGAGCAGAAATCAGATTTCCAGAATCCTGGTTTTCCCCAGCCCCTTGCCCAGGCAGGACACAGCATCACACACAGCTGGACCCCTGCAGCGAGTCCAAGAGTTTTCTAATGCTGAAAACTAGTTCAATAAACAGTGTCCTCAGGCAGCAGGACAACTGAAAACTCTGTTCTGCTTTAGCAAAAACAGGAAGAGAATTGCACCTCACATCCTGGAAGACATCTGTGCTGGCCCCACTAATACAGGCAGTGTGGCAGCAGGGGGAAAGGAGAGCAGAACTGCTGGATCTAAGTCTCAAAAAAGGCACAGCCCTCTGCCAGCCCCACACAGTCAGGACTGCCATCTTCTGCCTCCACTCTATGCACACCACTCTGTAAGCCAGAGGCAGGCAGTCCCAACAGCATGGTGACAGCCTGCTCAGAGCATCACACCAGGAATCAGCAGCATGTAGTTCTGCTGCTTGGTCTGGTCTCTGACTGCATTTCCCGTTCCAGAAAACACTGGCTGATTTTGCTTATCTCTTGGGGTCTGTAAGAGTTAATATTTGCAAGGCTCTCTGAAAGAGTGCCAAGCATTTAACCTGCAGTATTCCTGTTTATTATGCCTGTTGTATGGAGCCTGCCACTGTTTCACTGACTTGCATGTTTGTCTGAACAAGGTCAGTCTCATTAGTTCACATTGTCAGATGGAGCACTGGAGGAAGATCCTCAAAATCTGATTGATTGCTGAGGCAAGTGCTTGGAGAGAAGCTCAGATTATAATTATTTAAAGGTCATACAAAATGTCTCTGTTTATCTGTGAGATGCTGCAGAAACCCATACCTGCAGCTGCAACAGAAAGAACAAAGCATCTAAAAAATTTAATGTAAACAGGCAGAGGAACAAGAAGGTGTTTGGTTGCTGACATGTTTTTATCTTGTGGGGCTGGCTGTCCTTCACTACCCCACAGATGCCTTTTTCTGATAAGAGACCAGATGCCTGCAGGGTGGAAATGAGAGGGGTCATACAGAAGCAGCAAAGGGTTTCTTACCCGACAGACAAAGCATTCAGGGTGCCACAGGGTGTTCAAGGCAGAGATGTAGTTTTCCAGGATAGCCCGGGCACAGCCTCCACACTTGGGAGCAAACATGTCAAAGTAGTCCTTGCGGCAATAGGCTTTGCCATCCTTCTCATGAAACCCTGCCAAAGGAGAAGAGAGGCAAAGAGCATCAGCTCCTGATCCGTAACTCTGGCCAGGGAAGCTCTGTGGGATAACCAGTGTGGGTAGGATCCTCCTCTGACACACACACACACACACTGTGGGATAACCAGTGTGGGTAGGATCCTCCTCTGACACACACACACACAGAGCAGGTAGGTGCTCCATGTTCTGCTGCCCTTCCTGTCCCACACACACATGCACACCAGCCCTCTCCAGGAAGAAATACTGCCAGCATCCTGCCCCCAACACAGTTACATCCCCTGCAACTCCAGGAGCTTCCCTTGTCATCTCTCAGGCTGCCCCTAACAGCAGCTCTGCCTCACACACTGGTCTGCAGTTCAGGGAGGAGGTTGCATACACCAGCATTACCTTCAGGCCCAAAGAAAGCTCCACACTGGGCACAGAAGAAGTGTTCAGGGTGCCATGTCCTGTCCAAAGCCGTCACCACTTTCTGTTCAGAAGAAAAAGTGCAAGTCATACAAACAATGACTTCAGCTTGGAGGTGGGAAGAATGCATGAATGTTGGTACTGAGAGAAGTGTGCATTAAAATAGACTGTCCTTTAGAGAGCTGAGTCAGTTCTCCCCAGCCTCTGGCTCATTCAGGCTTTCCCTACTGCATGCTTAAAGCAACCCTAAAAGGAAGATAGGCACTGCTTCCTCCCTTACACAGGGCCCCATCCAGCTCTCAGGACTAGCACTGGTGCTTGTTTCTACAGGCTACCAACAGGCAAATCCTGCAGAATCATGGTGGAGTGATGTGGGGTTCAGAAGGACTCCAGCAAAGGTAAGAAGGACTCACTCCTCTCACTAGTATAAGACCTTGACTGGGCCACGATGTTTTCCTTGCAGAGCCAGGGCCAAGGAAAAACAGCAGTCACCACACAAAATCTTTCACCCAGGACACATGGGTGGAGTTTTTAACATCCAGGCCTGCAGCACCTCACCTTACTCCTTGATTCCCTTATTCCCCCAAGGAACTCACATCAAGGATGGGCCCGTTGCAGTAGTAGCAGCGAGGGGAGAAGAGGTTGTGATAGTCCTTCTCACAGTAGGGCTGACCATCCCGCTCAAAGAAGTTCCGTGACCCAATCTCCTCCTGGCAGTGGGTGCAGACGAAGTGCTCAGGGTGCCAGGTTTTCCCCATGGCTGTAACTACCTGTTGGGAAGACAGATTATGAAGGACAACTCTACTTCCCTCTGCCCTAGACCACATTGACAAGATACCAGCTGGAGGTCAGCAAGAATGACAAGTTCTACTACTCAAGTGAGCCCTGGACTGGGGTAGCATGAAAACTGAATTACCTATCATCTCAGGAGAGGGCAGTCCCTCAAGGGCAGGGTAGAGGTCACTGGAGGAGCTTACAGCGTACCTAGCCAGTGGATAAATAGAGTACTTCAGTTTCTCCAGCATCTCCAGTCTCTTCAGCCTCACGAAACAGCCCTCCCCATTACTCCCAGCTGCAGCCCAAGACTCAGCAATGACACAGCACCTTCAACTCACCTGCCCAGCAATAGGCTTCTTGCAGGCTCCACAGACACCTTTGGCAACTGTAGCTACACCCAGTTTGTTCAGGTCAGACTGGAGACTTCCCAGCATGGTGTCCAGCTGACTGCCAGGCTTGGAAGCAGTGGATGGAGGGGAGCTGCTCCCAGTTTTCCCCTGTGTCATGAACTGCAGGGAAGAGAAAACAGAGACTGTAAGGCAAGTGCTGCTGCACTCTCAAGATAAATGCCTGTTGTTGCTGCCAGTGTGTCCTCTATAGGAACAGACAGAAGAGGGCCAGGAGACAGCTACACTCTCTGCAGAAGCCAGTGAGAGCCAGGACAATGCAGACATATGTATTCTGCCCATGCAGAGATCCTGGGATAACAGAACTGTGAACTGAGGATGTGATTTTCCTTCAGTGTACACACAGGAGAATGTCACCCCAGGACCCCAAGCAGTGTGTATGGTGCTTCCTAAGCATCTGCCAAAAATCTCCCTTTATCTCATGAGTTCCTGGCCAGCTGACAAAGCAGACAGGCCATCCAGAGGGCCCCTTCCCCTTCACCTCTCTCTGTGCTGTTGCTCTCTCTCAGTCATCACCCTCTCCTCTTTGATAGAGATCCCCCCCTGCTTTCAGTGAGAGTATCTTCTCTGCTCCTCCCTCCTCACCACCTTCTGCAGATCTTTTTGCCAAATCTCCTCTGCCCCTATCAGGTGGTTCTCACCCCACATGGAGCTGGGTAAGGGGAAGCAGGAAGGAAACAGCTGCCTACAAGCTGCCTACTGCTTGCCTATGGAGAGGGCAGTGCACCCTCAGCAGAGCCCCAAAAGACAAGGCTGCAGGGGGGGAAAGCAATTAAGGTACTTGTCTCAGGAGCTTGAAAAGGCTTTCCAGAGGAGGGATAGAAATGTTTTACCTAGGTTCATAACTTAAAACCAAAATATATATTCTCTCTGGCCACCAAAGTCCCCTTTGCAGGCAAACTGCAATAATAAAATACAGATTATTTTAGCTGACTTTGCACTGCAATAGCTAATGTTATGTTTAGAGGGACCCAAAGATATTCCTCCCTGAAATATTGGTCTGTAACACACTCTACCAAAAGAATAGATTAAAGCAGACAAAATCTACACTAGTAAACAACCCACCAGCTTGCTAAAGTGCTTCACAGCCTTGGCAGAACCTGCCCTTCCAGCTCCAGGAGGAGCTCTATTCCCAGTCCTCCAGACTGATTGTACTTGTAGTCTAGTTTTCTCAATGACAAACCCTGGTTTCTACTCATTTGTGTTATGATTCTCCCAACATATGCAATTTTAGCTTTTTTACACACAGATACACACGCTGCTCATAAGCCTTGCCTTGCATGCAGCACGACTCCTGATGGAGCCTAGCACACAGCTTTTCTCCTCCCAGCCATCCCATAACTTGCAGCCTCTCTTGGTCCAGCAGCCCCATCACACTCCAGTGTCCTAAGTCTAAAACAAACCCTCCAGTACACAGCAGTTACTTGCTGCCAGTTCCAGTGATTGTGCCCAAAGCCCATCACTGCAAGGAGACTTCTCACAGGAGGGAGACAACAGGGCAAAGGCTGGAGTCCCACACAAAGCCAAGGCTTCCTGCACAGCACAGGAGGAAAAGGGCTGGGCCATATCAAGAGAATCATGTCCTAACTCTGCCCCCCTACAATGATAAACACTACCTGGAGAGAAGGCAGATGAGGTGAATTCAACATGTAGAGCAGCACTTCACCTGTGCCCGTAGGGACCACTTGCTGACCTCAGGGCAGCCACACCACAATTTCTACCTGGCCTGGTGATCCAGCCTTCTTGACAGCTCACAGAAGAGTCCCCACCTGGAAGAGGTTTGTTCCCACCTCCTGCACACAATGCCTGCTGTCTGCAGAGGACACTCAGCACCACATCCATTCATCATGCAAAGGCCCTTCAAATCCTGTCCCATGGGTTCTGCCACCACTCAAGTTCAGCGAGGAGCTCTGTGAGCAGCAAACCATGCACTACAGGACTGCATCCACATTAATGGTGCTGGGAGCTCTTGGAGCAGATCCCAGCAGCACCTGGGGCACACTCATCAACCAGAAGAGCACACCATGCTAGGGAAACAGAAAGGAGGTCCTGCCTTCTCAGGGGCTGGGGAGGCCAGGGGTGCATGAGCAGCCAGAAGGTTGGCACTGTCAAGGATGGGAGGAGCAGAAGTCACCTGAAAAGTACAACAGTTCAAGATGCAGAGGTGTTTCTTTGCTCACTCCATTAGAGCTGCCTGTACCCAAAACATTGCAGACCACCATGCTGTTCATATACACTAAGACTTCCCACCACCCTGGAGCTGCAGCCCTTCCCTGACAGGAGATGCAGAACACACCTCTTGATCATAACCTCCCCAAAATCCACCTGCACTGTGCACATCTGTCTAAATGGGCAAACACATGCTGCACTGATGATTTGCTCCTTCCAATATTGAGATCTTGCCACCATTCACTAATCCAAGTGGATCAGTGAATCCATTCTCCCTCCAAAAGAGATTGTGGCAGGGAGAGTTGCAGCCTGTGTTCCAGAGCTACTTGCTTCATCTCAGAAACAGAAGAGTCATTGCTGCACAAAGTCATCACCAGGAGAGGCAGGAACCACACCCACACCAGGAGGTTATTGCACAGACAGGTACTTTGCACAGCTAGAAACACACAGCTGGGATCAGGTACTGTGAGAGAGTCCCCTCCCCTAGCTAGCAGCTCAGCACCAGCTTTTATCTGAACATTATATCTAATGAGCTATCAAGTTGGAAAACACTGCTAAAAAAAAACAAACCAGAAGAGAGCAGCCTGCCTGCATCTCTGGGAAGGAAGCATCATCTTCAGTCTGACAGCCAACAGAAACAACTGTCTTGCTGCTAAGGGTCCATGTCTGGGGAGAACAGGAATGCCCAGCATCTTCAGGAGGTGTGCCCACAACAGAAAGCTCATGATAATCATCATCAGAAGTTTCCCACTGGAAAGGAGGCTGGGGAGCCAAGCTGAAGGAAGCAGAAGAGACCGGACTAGGAGCTGGGGTAGATGGCACATAGGAGGGCTGAGGTGGGAGGAGAGGTGCAGGGCCATAGAGATGAGAGGGAACAGCATTAGCAGGGAGTATCTTTGCAGCTTCTTTGGAAGGCTGGAGTGAGGGAGAGGCTGAAACAGAGATCGTCCTCCTTGGGGGGAGTGGTGATTCTGGAGGAAAAACCACCTGGAAAGACAGGGAGGAAGAAGAAAGGTGAATAAATCCAAAAAGGAACTAACAAGAACTTCCTGCAACAGGAAGGTTGGTTGTTACCATCGTGTTTATCTAAGGGGAAAAAGCAGTGAGAGGAGGGAACTAGAAAACGTGGTGCCCTGTGTAGCTTGAGGTAAAGCACCACCTCAGACCCAGAACTTCCTGCTCAGGTAGAGTATCAGGGAAAATAAAGCACACCTCTCTGACAGGTGTGGCTTTAAAATTAATGCTCACAAGGGCAGTGGATATTTGATACTAGCAGACTGCCCAGATACCCTGACCAGCATCCTCAGATTCCACTCCAATTCTTAAACATCAAGAACTAGGACCTGAGTGCTGTTTCCCTTTTCAGGCCAAAGGGGAGCAGAGTTAGTTCTTCATGTGGCTTAGGACCCTCAAATCTAATCTGCACTCCACTCAGTGCTATCAGGACACAGGACATTGTGTTATTTCCCAGCACATGTCTCTGCTTTCTACCTTCTCTACTTGCTGTCCACCATTCTGCTCTTCCCCCTGGGGTCTGGCAGTGATGATGACCCCCTCTCCCAGCCAGTCATCCTGGCTCTTCCATTCTTCCTCCTCCTGTTTAGTGATGGCCAGCTTGTCCTGCAGCTCTTCAACCAAGCGGTCCTGGGACTCAGTCTTGTGAAACATGGCAGGACCTAATTTATGCCTTGGAGAGAGGTCCCGATACATTGGATGCACATTTGCAGTCTCTTTTGTCCTCCTGATTAAAGACTTAATCTAAATGATAAAGGTAATAGGATCAGCAGAGAGAAGCAATGTCAGAGCAAGCCCCAAGATGCAAACTGCACAAACTCAAGCCATAAGTGACAACTGTGAGCAGAAAGAGTGATGACATTCAATGTACGATGCCAAAATTCCTCTTGGCACAGCCCAGACCAGTGACTCAGTATAAGGAAAAAGCCCGTCAGGATCATCACAGCAGCCAAAAATAACTATCTAGAAAAGGAAGGGAAAGATTAAAAAGCAGGAAGCCAAGATAGGAGGTGCAGCCTCTGACCACTCCACTGAGTATTAAAGAAACCTCAGCATCACAAGGACACAGAGCAGCCTCTCTGTGTTTGCCCTTTACAGGCATAAGACTCTTGGTCAGAGATGTCTGGGGCACAAAGTGTACTTCCAGCCCTGGAAGGAACACTGACAGCTCCAGCAACGAGACCTAAAAAGGGAAGGAGAGCAGATGAGCTGCCATCCTAAGTCAGGAACATCCTTCAGTGGCATGAAACAGCCCTTTTAATTTTTCAGAGGCCTCTATAGACTGAGTCTTATCCCAGTTAAGGAATAAACTTGCATTTCACAGGCAAGTCCCTACAAACTGCCATGTTCCGTGCTGCTGACTGACATGCAGAAGAGACCAGAAGATAAAGCTGAGGATTTCAAAACTCTGTGCCATGCAGCTGTCAGTAACATTGCTCAGAGCCACATGCTGTTAGTGTGGGTGAGTCTGGGCACACTCTCACCACACATAAAATGTTAGTGCACTGTGAGAACAGTCCTAGCTAGGACTCATCCTACTCCTACATCCATTCAGTGCCTGCCTGGCCTGATGCAGAAATCCTCTCAATGGGTGGTTTGGATACACATGGCAGATCCCATTCAGCTTTCCAAATGTTTTCAGGAGATTCTGGAGCAACTGCTGAGCTTCTGAACTGCTCCTTTTCCTGGTCTCTTCCAGCTTTGTTCATGTTAGCAGCACCTGCCTTCCTAGGAGCTGTGTCTCTGCCCTGCCTCTTCTTGGCCAGTTCAGGAAAGCCATCTGCCTTGGCTTCATGCAGTACTTCAGCCTTTATCTCCTGTCCTTGCTTCTCTACAAAGCCCAACTGGCTTTTAGTCTCTGGAAAGACATCTGCCCGATCCAGGGCCACAAGAGAAGGTTCATACACAGGATTCAACACACTGTCACTCTCTGCATGGACCTCTGGCACATGAGCAGGCAGCTCCAGGGCCCACAGTTCATCTAAAGCTACATCCACATTTCTGCCCTGGGAAGGAAGGGCTGAGCTGTCCCTGAATACTCCCTGCTGATCAAGCTCTTTAGGTAGCTGGCCTTTTCCTTGACCATTTAAAGTACTGGAAACGGGTACACTCGAGATTTTGGGGTCTGTTCTCTGCTCCTTCTTCTCAGCCTCTTTCACCAAATCATTCTCCAGGACTTCTGCTTCCACATTACCAGGTCTACACAGAAGCTCCACACTGGAAGTTGGCACAACGTGGAAAACACTTCTAGAAGAGTCAGGCTTTTTGCTCATCTGCTCCCCACAAGTAACAGAACCCGAAGAGATTCTTGGTGGGGGCACAGGGGCCATTTGTGGTAAACAGGGAACACATGGAGGAGCAGTAGAATGCCCTGAAGTAGGCAGAGCCATTGTGTTACTCCCTTCCTCAACACAGAGGACTGCTGAGGGGGCAGATGCTGGCACTGCTGAGTTCCCACTGTGAGGTGCAGAAGGGTGTCTGGAATGGGATAGCACTGTTAAGCTTTGAGAAGTGCTGCTGGAATCTGCACTTGCTGAACTGGTACCTGGTTCTAGAGCAGGTTCAGAAATCAGAGACATAGTGGAACTAGTCTGCAAAAAGGAGACAGAAGGAATAAGGAAAGAAAAAGTTAAAGACAGAGGTAAGGAAAAGGAAAAAAAGCAAAGAATTAGGCATTATGGCAACCATGACCTCCAAATCAAAGAACCATATTGATCAAAAGCCTGACTTCCAACAGGAAGGAAGGACAACGAGATACCAGAGAGCAGAACCAGGACAACATTGTGGTGATTGTCACATGAGATTATAGGAGATGAAGTTTTGCAGCCACAAGATCCTTTTCCTGTGCCCTCTAAGTGACAGCTCACCTGCTGCTGTGCTGGGGGCACACAGAGGCTGCTGGGAAGCCAGCTACAAACCCAGCCATGTCTAGACATGGGTTAAGGTCAGGTTAACTGACTCATACAGAGACATGTAAATTTTACATTTCAAAGCTGAAAAAAAAGCAATCAATGAATAGAACAAAGCGTGGCATTTTCTTCTTGATACACTAATAAAATGCTCCAGTTGGCTGAGTACAAGGCAATGAAAACAAAGCTTCAGGGCATTCATAGCACGAACAGATGACATGGGCTTTGTTCTCTTCACATGACTAATCTCACCTTGGCTGTGACACATACCAAATCCACGAGGCTGTCAGTCACTCCATGCCCCTGTAAGCATTGCTTAGGTGGCTAGATCAGCCTCTTCCCTCTAGGCTAAAGACTTCACTTACAGTGAAATGAAATCAGTGTTAATTTTGATCCAAAATACACTCTAACAACAGCAACTGACACAGAATTATTGGTTGCCCTTACTTAAAGGGTCTTTCAAAAACAAACATTTATGGGTCCTCTTTCCCTTATTTTCAGTGATTCCTGTCTGAGCTTTAGGCAACAAACTGACATTAATTCTTTTTCTCAAAAAGGGAAAATCAGAAGAGTGGTTTGGGCAAGTTCATACAGGAGGTCATCCTAAAGCCAATGCTGAGTCCTCTCAGTTTTAAAAATGTATCCACAAAAGATTTCCAAATCCAAGAGCTATCAAGACTTACACTTAGTCACATTTTCCAAAGAAGCCTCAAAAAATTAAATGCTCATTCTCTAAGGCAGCAGGGCACATAAATTCCTAAGCCCATGCACAGTATCTCAGCCTTTACTTTCTGTTATACTGAAAGGATAATGAAAGGATAAAATTAACCAGAACATCCACAAAATCTGCCAGTAGGTAGAAGAGATACATACCTTCCCCTGACCTAAGCAGCTGCTACCACAAAGGGTCTGGAGCTGGCAACAACACATACACATGTTAGTGAAGTCACCAGTAGCTCTACAGGGAGACTGTACCCAGAATGGAAATAGTAATAGGGGACCACAGTTCATTAGACTGCTCTTCCCCTCTAGTAGTACAGCAAGAGCCACAGTCACAGCAAGGACAAAGAGGACTGCTAAGAACATTCAAGTGTGTAAAATGAGGGAAATTACCACTATTGCCCTCCCCTTGTATTCCACCTAAGCTGGATGCCCTTGTAAAGGTAACCTGGTTTTATGCTGTGGTTCAGACTTAAGTTTCCAGACTTCCTAAAATGAAGTCAATAATTTTCAAGGCAAGACTACATTCTGCTCAAAACCCAGTATTTCTAGTATTAAGAACTTACTAGCTCCAAAATAAAAGCAGTGTAAAATAGCAACAGAACAGTTAAATACAAACATCTAGCTATGCACTGAGCAGGCATCACGTTACACAGAAATGGCAGAGGTTGAAAAAACAAGTTCATTAAGTCATCTCAGTGCCCGCTGACTGATGAGCTGAACATCCAAAATCAAATGGATTCCGTAAGTGAAAAGAATGAGCAACTTATTAACATGAGAAAAGATGATAAAAGGGTAATGTATCAGTCTGTAATAGCACCTTTTACTCTAGGGTACCAGGGAAATGAAACATCAGTGCTTCCTCTCCTCCCAGCCCCATCTACTGCAACTTCTAGCTGTACCAACTACCAGCTCCACTGCTACATGTCATATTTAGTTGTTCTGTCCTATTTCTTGCAGCCACACACAGGTCTGACACATTTTTCACCTCAGCAAAGACCAGTTCCCTCCCATTCTGCCACTGGTAGAGACTAGAAACCCTTTTTTACAGCCAAGCTGACAGCACTGGCTGGCACAAACAGAGGAGGTAAAATCAAACAAGGATTGAAGAGGAAAATGAAGTAACCTGGAGGACAGGAAAAAGGAAAGCAACTGTTAAAAACAGGTGATGACTTCAACAAAAGGACAATGATGCCAGAAATCGTGTTCTTTGTGCTTCAGGAAGAACATTTACACACAAATGAGATCAATGCCTTGCAGAAATACTAATGCTGTGTTTATAAAGCCCACATCTTAATGTCTTGCTGAATTTCAGTTCCCTTTCAGAGCTCAACAAGAAACTAAGCCAGGAAGGCAGGCAGGACTACAGAAAGCAGCCCTTCTGTGTCATGCAGATTTTACTGGAGTTGCAGAAAGAGTCTCAGGCCTTTCCTGAAGACTGCAAAGCATCTGAACACCCACATTTAGAAACATCCCCTCCTTGTATCTTGCAAGGAAAACCTGTGCTGGGCAAGGTCATTCTCAGTTGCCACGAGCTCACCCAGGAGCAAAGGCTGGTGGCAGCAACCACTCCCAAAGATTCTTTTCCAGGCCCTGATAAAAGCAGCAGGGGCACAAGGCCATGGCACTCATGCTCTCACAGCACAGGGAAGGAACAAGGCAAGGTAGGGCAGCACCATGGGTGGGAACTCCCCTCCAGCTTCACAACAGCAGTTTTTCAACATGACTGAACAGACACTTGTGGATATCCTGCACTCTACTCTAGGACAGAAGAAAAAAGGGAACACTAAGGTCTTAGTATTTGCAGTTGACTAAATAGTACAGTCTACTAAACAGACTGTAGTAAGTCTAAAAAAAACAGTGAGTTACTCCTAGATTTTCACTAAATTAAGTACATGTGCCAGAAATGGCAAGCTGAATTCAATTCCAGCAAGTGCAAGGGAAGTCCCACAGAGTGTGCATGCTCACTGCTGGGTTCTGAACTCACTTAGTCAACACTCCATTGGCCTCCACAAAACCCCCAGCACACATCAAAACTGCTCACATGAATGGTGGCGCAGAGGGAACAACAAACAGCAAAGCTGCCACTGGATGTCTTGTCATTTTGCTATGATTATGGGTACATGGAGTCTCATGGAAGTAAATTCCACAGTTAACCATCTAGTGCAATGACAGCATACTTACAAGAATAAAGAACAAGTTATCCAAGTACATGTGCTAAGTGTTTCCTCTCTCAGGATTGCCATGAGAAAGTTAATCCTGAGCTCATCCTATTATGGGATTTTAATGTGCTACTTGTGACTGAAGTAGCTGTTCTTTTCCAATACAATAGTTTGATTTCCAAACAAGATTCTGAATAGAATCAAGCAGCACAGACTTTAATCCCATTTTGAAGTGAATAAGAGATACTGTTTTAACCTTTGAGGTCTCCAGCTCTCTCTTACAAAGACTGCAGTGTTCACATCACATGCCATGAAGATCCTCCTCAGGAAAAGCACATCAGAGTAAAATTACATTCCAAAGAGGAGGGTCACCCCACAGAACAGAAGAGCCTGGTCTCTGTCAGGAAGCAGACTGGTGTCCATGCTCTGCTACTGAAGTTATAGCATAGCAAAACAGTTCACCCTGTTCTGAGCAGTAACTAAGCTGATTACCTTTGGTAAACAAACTGCAGAACCAAAGGAAAAACAGACCCCAGAAGTGCCTTACCCTGACAGTGATGAAAATGTACAGCAGTTGCAAACATCTACAGCAGCCCTCAAAAAGCAAAAATACCACCACAGGAAGTTTCTCAGGGCGAGTCAGAGGTAAAAATGTTATTCTGGGGACCAAACTAGGTCAGCAGATGTGGCTGACAGACTAGAGAGTCTGAGGGTGGGAAGGGACAAGATGAAGGAGGTGTTAAGTTGATATGATAAGGTACCTTAAAGTCAGAGAGAGATGCCATCAGCTCATCCAGTTCTCTTGTAGCTGAAGAAGCAGATATACGGGTCTGCTGCTGACTGGCAGTGACCCGCTGGGGGCTGCTCACCTCCCCTTGGCTGACAGTGATTGCAGGGCTGACAAGGGTAAAAAAAGAAAAAAAAAGAAAGTGTTTAAGCCTAGGAAAAATAGTCCTAAACTGAAAGCCCCACTACTGCCCCAAGCAAGAGGAACATGATGAGTTTCACAAGCACTGCCCACCCTGCCTGGCCCTCTCCCAGACCCAGGAAGACCCTGTCTCCCTGCCAAGTCTAACACCAGAGCACACACAGACACCCTGCATCCAGCAAGAAATGGACAATGACCAAACATCCGTTGTCAGACGGTGGCTATTTCTGATCAGCTATAACTATAGGCTTGGACTGAACCTCTCATAACATGACATGTATTTTTTTTCCTTCTAGCACAGGTAATGGAGCACCAGCTTCTTCGTATGCTTGCCTGGGATCTGACCCTCCAGACAAAGCCACCTGCCTTTCACTCTCCTGAAGCATCTGCCCCTAAACTACAGTCACTATTCCCACCAGAACCTGTCCCACCCCACCCAAGCCAGAAACCACCAGAAGACTGCTCACACTGGGCTTGGCACAGAGCTCTCCAGCTCATCCAGCAGGCTCTCCACGCTGGGGCGCACATCCTCGATCCCACGGGCACCATTTCTCTTTGGCTTCTCTTTTGTAGGGGGTGCAGCCTTCCCCCCCACAGAGCTGCTGCTCTCTGGGACAACATAGTGAGGTCCAGTCATGCTGGGCAGTGATGGGCTTCTGCTGGCTTCATCTTAAGAAAGAAGAGCAGAAGAGAGTCATCCAGACTCCTAGGTTCAGACATACACACTGATCACAGACAAGAGCAACAAATTGCCTGGAAACCTCATGGAACATCCATCTTTGAGGATATTAGAACTTCACACCTCAAGGGCCTGAGAAAACTAATCTAACTTTGAAACTTTAGTTAGAGACAATTTTAAAGTTGGCCCTGCTTTGAGTGCTACACCACAAGCCTCAAGAAATCCCTTCTGTATCAAATGAATCTCTGATCAGAGGGTGAAGAGATCTCCCCCAATAGGATACTGGAAGGAAAAAGTAGGCTACTATTTTGACAAACAAACCACCCACTCATAACAAAAGTCTTGCTATTCCTTACCTACTGGGAAGCCACTGGCTGGATTATGTTGAACAGCATTCAGTTCCAGAAGAAGTCTGTCCAGTTCTGAGAGATTGCTGCCCAGAGAGGAGGTGGTCATGGTGGGAGATGGTTCTGCAGACTTCTGCTTGTTTGGGAAACTGAAGATAAAAGGAAGTGTGACACCTCTAATTCAAGATACAGTGGAAGGATGGAAGAAAATTTCCATTATGTCCACAAAGTTCACACATGCACTCTGTTCTTTTCAAGGTGATGCATTTAGCTCTGGGGGAAGAAGTGTGCTTTGTGAAATGACTCAGTACAGGTGCTGTTTAGCCACATCTTCCGTTGTCAGTTAGAAAGAAGCAGCACTGACAGACAGGGCCTCAGGCTTTAGGACCCTGGGCTGCACAGCCCTGCAGCAAAGAGTTAACTGTCTGCAGATCCAAGACACACAGAACAGAACCATTAGCTGGCATACAGGAAAATGACTTGTTTCTGCTGACATCACATTAAGCAGCAAAAACCTCCCCCCTTTAGGAGAGGGAATGCAGGGCCAGCACAGGCTGCAGAAAAGGCAAAGTACAAACCCCAAGGTATCAACAAAAAGTCAAAAGCAGCAGGTTATGTAATAACCTCTTGTAACACTTGAAGGTTTCTTTTCAAGTCCTCAAACCTTTAATTTGGGGAACTCTAGTCTACTTATAAGAAAGCAATTTGAAACTCTTTTCTACTGTGTTAACCACACAGGCAATTAAAGAAGTTTATCCGTGCACGAGTGTGTATAAAACACAGGCTGTAACCATTCCTTATTCAACAGGGGTCATCCCATTTACCACAAACTGCAGACTTTTTCAAAGCAAAACCTAGCACCAATGCAGTGATTTTTATAGTAATGACATTAATGAGTGTCTAATGGCCCAGAAGTTATTTTATCAAAAAGATACTTTCCAAATCCAAGATGGGAACTTGTCTTCAACACACTGCCATACTATGTTCAGAAAGTTAATATTTAACAGGCTTTAGGACTCTGACACCTCTAACACCACTGACAATCACACAACTCTGTAAGAGCAATTCTTACCATTCTGTTCAGACTGAAATGAAAAAATCCACACGTGCAATCTGAAGTGGGTATACTTCATGCCAAGCCAAGCACACAAGCTACAATTCACACCAGAATCAAGCCATTCCAGACCCTTGTAGTACAGGAGGACTTACAGCTGTAATTACCACCATTTTGTACTAATTGCATGCAGCCATCTGAAAAAATTGCAATTACAGCCTCCATTGGACCATCCCTGGATATGCCTGCTTCTACTCAGAACTAGTTCTCGTTGAAAGCAATTTCCTGCTCAGCAAAAAGAGCCAGGCATGGTCAGAGCATTACTCTCCACACTGTAAGAGAGCCAGGCCAGAGTGCAGGACCATCAGAGATGAAGTTCTGACCTCCTGTTCCCTCACTCATCCCCATGGCAGCAGAACAGTCCATGACTACCATACAAGATGCTCCTCCAACCTCTCAGTGTTAAGAGCAGCTGCCTTTGCAAGTATATCCTAGTTACCTATCCATCAGCTACTGAGATGGAAGTTTTAAGTTCTAATTTACTTGAAAACTCAAGCCAATTCACATCTTGCTAGGCCACAGGTAACTGAGTTCCCCAGGATAACTCAACCAAAGGCCACCATCTCCTCAAGAACTTTAGGGCTCCTTAACAGGGAGATGGATTTGTCACTTGTCTCTGGATTGTGTGCTTCACAACACAAACCAGATCCAGATCCTGCTCTGTCTGATGGGTCCTTCACTTCTTCTGCAGCTGAGCAAACCAAAGGGCCAGGTCAACGTTTGAAGTGAGTATGAATGTTTCAGGGGCCTCTTACAAAAGAGGTAATAAAAACCAACACAGGGCAACACAACATACACAGGGAATAGTGTTTGTTTCCACCTATAGAAGGCTGCTTAAGCTACAGAAGGCTCAAGCTGTGAGTCAGGCTTATCTCTTAACAGGGACAAGATACCTGTAAACGTGTTCCTCTTCACTGGCACGGGAGGGAGAGCTGAGTCCGTCCTTAGGGACAGAGGCACTGGAGCTTTTGGCACTGGAGCTGTATATAGGAGACTGGGACTGAGGCTGTGGAAATGAGATTTGTGTTGGAAACAGAGAATACAATTTCAATATGTACACTACTGCCTTGCAGTCCCACATGGACAAAACAGAGAAAGCCTAGCAAAATTCTGCTATATAGCCAATCAGCCTCCATCACTGAGCTACACCAGGAACAACTGTTCTCCACTTGCTTCAGATTTGCCTATGAGCTGTACATCTGTGCTGGAAACCCCCAGTGAGCTTTCCACAAGACAGATGACTAACACTAATCTCATCACATTACCATTTTGCTGGAACAATGACAGTGGGTTTCAAATTCTTCTTTGCCATTTGCTCCAACTAGTTAGTTCTGTTAAAAACACACACCTCCCCCCTTCTCCCACTCTGCCCATAGCCAAACTCATCCTCACTTCTTACTGTTCTTTTCCTTCATCTACTCCCTTGAGAGATACTGCAGCAACAAAATAAGCATCTACCCTCCCCATCCACACCCATTCCCTTACTTGCTGGTGGATGTATCTGGACACGCTGGGTTGCCACTGGTCTACAGGGTCAACCACAGTGCCATTCAGGGCCTCATTGGAAGGTGGTGGTGGCACTGGAGGTGGCACAGCAATCTCCTGGTACGTGTGGTTTCCAGTTGGATAGGAGTAAGGTGTTTCCTCTGTTAGAAATACTGGTCGCTTGGAGATATGTGAAGTGGTGGATTCCAGGTCTGCCAGTAAGGCGTCTGCAGGAAAGAAAAACAAAGAAAAAAACCCAAACAGAATGGTTAAATCCTCGACTACAGCGTTTTCTCTTTTGTCTCATGCAGCATATCCACATCAGAAGGCTTTGATCTACTAGATGCTCTGAAAAATATTGCTGCAGCCTGGGACTGAATGGGTTAATCAACCTTCTAGTACAAGGAAAACTCCAAGAGATAACAAGGCAGTCAGAAAAACTGTGTTGGCCTCACATTGTTGTCTTAACTGGAAAACCACCCAACAACAGGGACACGTAGCCTTACTGCAGTCCACAGAAGAGCAACCTAGGAGAAACCTGCCCAGAGATCAACTCACAACAGGATGACACAGACTAATTACAGGCCCCACATCATCACAGAGTCATTTACTGTGGCCGCAGGCACTGCTTTCTGCAGGAAACAAGATCTCAGGAGGGGTTTTCTCCG
This sequence comes from Florisuga fusca, assembly GCA_038090715.1. Classification (NCBI taxonomy): domain Eukaryota; kingdom Metazoa; phylum Chordata; class Aves; order Apodiformes; family Trochilidae; genus Florisuga; species Florisuga fusca. The sequence goes on along the minus strand of JAAWXA010000024.1, from coordinate 10,168,087 downwards.
AAGTCTAAGGTAGTGGAAGATTCACGAAACTTTGAAATTGGCGCATCAGGCACGGCAGGGGTATGTGCCCCGGTTTTCCTAACAAAAATCCCTCTCAGTACATCACACAAACAGTTAACTAGTTTCCAGAGGCTGCCAGGTAAACGCCATTTCTTCTCCTGGAAACAATTCTCAACTTGTTGGGTGGAGACTGCTCACAAATTCCTGAAGAAAAACTTCCACCGGCTAGAAAGACCGTCACTCATGCCAGGGAGAGGAACCCACGTCACACAGTTAGCACCTCTCAGAGATCTCACAGCAGGAAAAACGCTCTGTCTCAAAGCTGGGGCACAAAAAGGCAATTCTCACCTTTCTGGATTCCTCCCTGCAATCTGTCCTCTGCCCCATCCCCTGTCTCACCCTCCTCTGCTGTGACTCACAGACAAATCCTGACTTGTTGGACTATCTGTCCTGTGAATCCACCCTGCAGAGCCCACTGCAGTCCCTGGTGGAGGACACTCCAGTGAGCAACCACAGAGGTCTGCACTGTACTCACTTTCTAAAGAAAGCCTCACTGGCTGGGTGCCTAGCTTTCCACGGGGGCAGCAAGCTCCAGCACACACCTCTTCCAGGCTATTAGAGAGGAGCTGGTTCACTAGGGACACCAGTGCTCCCCATTAGAAAACCATCAGGATATACCTGGCAGGTCTCTTCACGGATGTGGAATTCAGCCAGACACCAGTAACAGAGATTCAGCAGAATTAGAAGAGGAGGCTTTCAGAAAGCCCCTCGACCTCCCACCCCTCCACAGAGACCCAATATCTAGGCAGGACTTGTCTTTCTCCTCAGCACACAGCAGGTTACCTGATGGTCAGGTAGCTGATAGTCAGGTTTGAGATGTGAGGGCTCAGCCTGAGCATGGCCACCCTGCAGCATCTTCCACCAGGGTCCCAAGGAGCTGAAGGTAAGACCAGAATAGCAACCCAACAACTGCTCACCCTAATGGCTGCCTACCATCAGCTGGCAGAGGGCAGGCACCTGCCAGCTCAGAGCCACTTCCTGAGCACAGCAGACCACACCAGCCAATGCACTTAGCAACCCTTCAAGAAAACACATTAAAGGGTCAAATGGAGGACAGTATTATTGCATTACAAGATGAGGAAGGTGATGCTTTTATACTCACTCTCTTCCACAAACTAAAGCATCACAGAAATAAAATAAAAAAAAAAGCAGTCCTGCCCTGAGAGAACAGAATACATCCATTAGCAAATTAAATACTGTGTTAAATTAACTCTATACACCTTTCACTTAGACAAAAAAGATGCTCCAAATCATTTAAGCCACAAGCAACTTCCTACAGGGGTCAAAATACCCCAGATGCAGTTTCTCCAAAGGGATACAACTTCCTGCAGCCGAGGAAAAAATAAGTTAATCTTTTTAAGCAAAAGAACAGCTGGTGGATTCCAGAGTAAAGGCACATACCTCAAGAGAACTGCTGAAGAGCTGCAATTCCTCCAACCAGGCAGGTCCTATGACTGGAGGTTTCTTGCACACAACCACCGAGAGAAGTGCTACCCCAGAAGGTGTGGTTTTTTTGCTTCTCCCCACCAATGACAAAAGCAAATCAAACTCCACCAGGAAGTGAAAATCCCAGGAGGGTGTTGGGCTCCTCCAGCCCTGCAGAGGGGACCCAAACCATTTTTCTACCCTTCGCTCCCAGCCTTCACTTCAGAACAGGCAGATGTAACCATCTCGCCACAAAATCCTCCTTCTCAGCTCAGAACTCTGCTGAACGAACCATCAGAAAGTCACTGCTTTTTAGGAACAGCACAGACGTGAGCTCGGGTTGCTTTACTGGTTTGCTCTTAAAAGTCTGCAGAAGAAGGGTCTGGAAATGCCAGGAGCACTCTGCCCCCAGGTTGTGAAGGAGTTAAGGAGAAGACATTACAGTTTAATGATTAACTTCCCCCATACCCTCCCCCTTCCTGACTTGAGCAAACAAGGCAGAGCTGAGGAACAGGAAGCGGAGGGAGGAGAAGGCTGGAGGGGAATCACTCGGTTACTCAAACTGCGCTTCAACTTTACAACCCACACCGAGGCAGCTGCAAGAAGGCAACGCCGCACCCAGGAGAGGGAAAGGAGCAGGACAGGAGCTCACACACCGGTTTAGGGGTGGCAGAGGACCTCTCCTGATGCTCGCTTGCCTCCATGTTCTGCAAACCCACGGTCCACCCTTCCTCAGGCTCCAGCTGCTCTCTCCAAGCTCACTGCCACAGCACTCTTTCTCCTGTCGCTGCTTCCAGCCACACAAACTTCTCCAATCCCATCAGCAACCAGTTCCACGAGGTTCTGCTGGACTGGGCAGTTGCACCCACTCAAAGGGTCCAACAATGGACCCCATGCAGCCCCTCATCCCAAGATGTCCCAAAGCTCTGTGCATTCACTTAGGATTTGTGCAATTTTTTAATACTACCAGAAGACAACCTGGTATAAGAGATGGAGGAAAAGATGGGAGATTTATTAATGGAAATAAAGATAGATGGCTCTCCATCTTTCCTTCAGAGAAGGGACCAGACAGCTATAACCTGATAACTGGTAACAAAGATGCTGTGCCCTGCACAGCAAAGCACTTCACCCTACAGGGTGGAGCTCACCACCCTCACTACTCCTAAAACAGAAGTGTTAACTACTTAAATGGAAATGTTAAAGGTTTAATCGATTTACTGGGTAACGAAGTCTTCCTTCCCAAGGCAAGTCCTGAGGGACAGTGCTGCAGGAGGTCAATCACCCAGCCAGTCCCTCCCAGCCCGTAGGAAGCAGTTGACTGGATCACCCTTAGGTGCGGTCACACAGCCAGCAGCCATCAGAGGGCACCACCGCATCCCTACATGGACAGGAAAATGAAACCCGACAGCAATGGCTAACTTGGCACTAACTTCACCTCACTTGTTTGTCTCCGCAGTCAGGAACCTGTCCCAATTTTAGGCACACTGAACTTTCTGAGGGAAACGACGTGTGCTGCACCGCCCCACAGAGCCCTCTTCACACCTACCGCCCACACCGACCTCTGCACAGGTTTACTGCTGCCCCTCATGCTCTCTAAAGTTCTACAGGCACAGTTCTAAGAGACAGAACCTCCCAAGGTTAAAAGAGCTAAGATTAATTTATCTCTGGAGGATAGATTTAAGCATTTTATAGCAACAAATGAAATCAGACTGGGTTGTACTAGACCTTCAAGCCATTGATGCTGCACAAGATCACTCTTCCGTCCCATCTCACTCCTACAAGAAGCTACTAACACAACCCACAGACAAACTGTCAACTCACAGATGTGTGGATGGAGTGGAATCCCACAGTCCACTTTCCAAAGGCTCAGCAGGGCTCAGCCTACCCCCAGGTATGGGCTCTGTGGACAGACATTGGTACTTTTCACTTTGTTAACAGCATGCTGCTCAGTGGGGTGTGGAAATGTGAGAGAGACCTGCTAAAAAAAACACCAACTAAGACACTCCTTTAGTCATCACTATGTTGGTGGAATCCCAGAGGTGACAGAGCCCAAACACAGTGTACCTCAAGGTGTGCATGCCTACTCCATGGGCTCAGGTAACTTGGCCAGGCACTTGGTGAAGCTGCATGCAAACATGAGACAGAGCCACAAGACTGTGTCCTCCTCCCTGCCCCAGGTAACCCAAAAAGCATATGCTCAAAGAGAAATCAACATTCAGGCCAAAGGGGCATTCAAACTACATCCTTCCCTATATGGGAGGACATTTGTGTTTACATTCAAGTGGTTTTCCTACACAGATTTTCCTGTGGAAGAGGGACAGTGAAGAATGAGGTCAAGTTTGATGCCTTTACTGCCATGAAGCACTCCAAGACATCGGGAGGTCCAGCTGCATTAGTTTGCCCATCTCTTTTCTTCTCTTTTGCCAAAAATAATTATTTACTACAAGGTTCCTGGGATTCTGGTTTTCAAATCCCCCACACACATCTGCATATATATGAGGTATGTATGAGCAGTCCTTAATACCAACTACATTGCTTCAAGGCAGTTCCCAGAAGCTGCCAAAGCTCTGCTAGTCATGTAGACAGCTTGGGACAACTCTGAAGTTGATGCCCAGTGCACTGAAGCACTCAGAAAAATCCCTTTCACCAAAAAAATAAAATAATAAATCAGCAAGACGAAAGAACAGAACAATACCCTAGGATAAGTCCCATTTACCAGTTCAAGCTGCACTGAAAAGACTGATCATCTCCCAGGTTACAGACTGCACATTCCTGTGTTATCTCCCCAGCCCACACCTCTGTCAGGCCGAGGAGCAGCTCAGGCATTCCAGGGGCTCACGCAGGCTCTGTCCCCATCCTGGCGTGTCAGCACTCGTGTCAGTATCCTCCAGCAGCAACGGCCCCGTGTGCAGCTGCAGGGGCACATTCTTCAGCTTCCCACATCCCAGGTTGGTCTGATAAAGAACAGCAACACCAGGCTAGGGATCACAACATGGTTGGTTCCGAGGTGCAGAATAGGAATGGATAGCACGGGAGCCCGTTTGTACCGATGGACACATCAAGCCCTTGTTCCATAAATCTGCAGTGCTCAGTTCCCCTGAATAAAATTATTAAATATATATATATATATATATATATATCTTCATGTGCCTCCTGTGCATCTCAGAAATGTTCCTGGATTAAGGTGCCACAGTGACACAGAACACATCATGAACTGGTTCACTTTTGCCAGTTGGTATCAAGCAGCTTTTTAATATAATTTTTCCTCAAACAGTAAATAGTTTTCCACTCTTCACATGCAGTCCAGGGTATTTTAAATTATTTTTCTCTTAAAGTGAGGTAATTTAGAGGAACACAAAATGCTTTCCTCTGACAAGGCGACCCCTTCTACTAACTGAGTGTCAACTCCAGCCAGAGTGAGACACACAGCATACTCAGCTCAAGGATGACAGGGTAAGTGCCAGATGACCATAAACTACCTCAGATTTTCATCTCTCACCAGCTGAGGGTGAGCTATTAAGCTACACTGACACAGCAAATCAGAACATTAGCAAAATAATCAGTATAACAAGAGGATGGTGGTTAAAATTTCTTCCACATCTCATCTACTGCGGGGGAGAAAATGGAAGCAGAACTGAGGCAAGATACTTCAAATGCCTCGGATATCAGCCTCTCATTTTCAACAGCTGAAAGCCACATCTGCAACATCCATCAAACCACACATTGCCTGTAGCTCTGCTTTTTGCATGGGACATCTGGAAAGTGAATGACACTGGAGACAGGATTCTTCATCCAGCCACCATACAGAGCAAATGCCTCCAGTGCTCAGCCAGCCCATGTCCCCCCAGCATCTCTACTGCCACATGTCCCTGACAGCCCAGAGAGAGCACACTGGGTAAGCAGGATGAGCTGCCTGATCACTAACTACAGCATTTCCTCTAAGGCAGCTGCACAGAACAGATGTCTGCACCTCCTCTCTTCTTTCCCACACCCCTTTTCACCCAATAACTAGAACTGCTACAGGTTCTCCTGGCTCAGACAGCAGAAGATTCTCAGAGAACTGGCAAATGGAAATAAAAAGCAAGAGCCATAAGGACAGGTGTAAATGAAGACATGGACTTTACATAGTAATCCTGTCTTCCTCAGCATAAAGAGAAATTGCAGACCCCTCCTTTGCAGAATGACACACCACTCTCCATCCCCTTTTTCTGAAAAGCTGTAAGATGTGGAGTTCAAATCCTTGGGTTTTGTTGCCTCCTAAAAGAATGAGGGAAATGGCATCTCCAGAACCAAACCCTGAGCTCACAAACTCAATCTTAGCAGCCTCTTGCAAAATCCCTGAATTCAAGCTTTAAAATTTTACTAGGTTCAAATAAGTCTTCTCTCCCTCACCTCCAGGAGTAAATGCAACTCCAGCTGACGTGTAGGGAGGCAGCTCGAGGCAGTAACCCAATCCTTGGCAAGACAGTTTTACATTGTGAGTAATTGCAGAGGAATGAGGAGCTTGGGTATATTTATCTTATTAAATAGCCTTTCAAAAGAAACATTTCCAATGCTCTACGAGAGATGCATCAAAAAGATGTATGGAGCCTTGGTATAGGGCATCTTGCTGCTCTCCAGTTTGACTCTGAAAGGGATGGGGAGCCCCAAAGAGCAACACCAGAGACATGAATTTCCTTTTCAACAACAGCTTTGCTTTGACAAGTCACAGCAAAATGGAAAAACACTATCAAAAACAGGAAAACCATGAACAGGTGAATGCAGGCATGGACTTCCACATAGAAGACATGCAATAACAGATTCTTAAGGCAGTATATTCCAATAAATGTTTTTAAATGCAAAAAGATCAAAGACTACAAAAGCAACAAAATATCACTACATTCAAAATGAGACTTTAATAATTCAGTTTTTAATTAGATGCTCCTAAAACCCTTAAGTTCTCTGGTTCACATTTATATAAAGTATGTACAATAGCTTGGATTAGTTTGTGAAACATTTTGAGAAGACATTTAAAGGTTTTCCAAAATTTTACCACCATGTTGAGAAGGTGATTAGAAAACAGGACATGTAACAGCTCTCAGGTCTCTCGGGAAATAGGGACAGATTGGTATTTAAGACACAGAAATATTTGAGACACAAAAGGTAAGTCATTTGCCAGACCTAAAAATGGCTGGTGTACCAGCATAGGGTAGTCATTGGTATTTTTACTTCACGTTGTCTAGACCTGTGCAGAGGAAGTTCAGATGACACTGTCAAAAAATCATTTTGCTGTTTCTATAGTGTATTTCTATGACTAATGTTTATTCTAACCTTGTGCTTCCTCATTGTCAAGGTACTGGGGAAAGTCATGCCTTGTGTCACTGCTTAATAACAAGAATGCCCAGACTAGTAACAATATGTGGTATGCTGAACTCTGGTAGAAGACAGTCTCTGAAGCCAATACTGCCCCTTAGAGTAAGTGAGACTATGCATTTGTGGCACAGATTGACAAGCTGTGTGGGTGGCTTCAGAGAAGCTGAACAGCCAAGGTAAACATGTAGTAGTTGTTACACCTAGCTAGGCCAGGCTGTAAAGATAAACTAAACAAGAAGCCATGCCATGGCAGACAGAACTGCTTTCAAAAATCACATGATGGCAGCGACTGTGAACCCCATCTATGCCATAACTCCAACTGGGAGAGCCAAACCACTGAGCTTTCCCCAGCAGAGCAGCCCCTGCACCAGCTCTGGACACTATCAAAAAATGTCAATAAACAAAGACAAGCCCAGGCAGTGCCAGATGTGGTCTATGATCAGCTGCAGCAACAATTGTGGCTTCCTGTCCCAAACACCAAGACCCAAGCTGGAGACTTTATTCCAGAGACGGTGGCAAACTAACTGGTCACAACTAACATGCATCACTAGCCAAGCACAGGGCTGGAAGAGATGGTGCAAATACAGCCTGTTTAAAGCAATTTCCATAACTGCTTATCAGTAACTACTCACTGAACGTTTGGGGATGAGGTGCAAACCCTTCAAGTGCTCTGGCTGTAGCTGCAGCAGAGCTGACACCACCAAACACTGTCACTGCCAGGGAAAGGCCCAGCAACCTCCCCCAGAACCCAAGACCATGCTGTTCCTGGAATTCACTCTGCTGATCGCCAGACACTTTATCAACTAATTCAACTTACTAATCCAGTAAAATTTTGATGGGTTGCTGCTTTGGTTTGGGTTGGGGTTTTTTGTTGGTTTTTTTTTTTTAGATGAACTCATTGCATTTCTTGGAAGCACAGCTCCAGCCACTCTAATCAGCTTTTAGGAAGTGCTTTCAAAGTGAACAACGCCAGAATTTAGCCCTTGTCTATAGTCAGAGAATAAAACCTCCCATTCTGGTAGGAAGACAGATACCATACTTCCACCTCCAAAACTCAGGTCAGGACACACGCTGTAAAATCCAGCCTCATACAACCATTAGTAGAAAGAAATCACTCAGGCTTCTTCCTGATTCCTGTAATGAACCTGCACCTCAGATGCAGACCAGAAAACCTGCAGCCTGAAAAGGGAGCAATCAGCAGACAGTGCAATCTGAAATGCTCTTAAATTCTGCAGACATTCCCCACCTGCTACCAGTTACATCCACCTGAGCCTACATCAACATTTTATTTTGACTTTGCAGCCCCCAAAGTATATGTCAACCAGCAGGGCTGCACACTATGTACCTACTGGTGCTACCTCATTTATGCCATCAGTGCTAAGAGTCAGCTTTTGGCACAAACTACTCCTGACCACAAAACTTTGAGGATGAGCCAGTTCTGTATGCTACAAAATCCTGACAAAAGTCATCATGTGAGATCAGACCTTCCCTCAGATCCCTTATGAGAAGCAAGAGGGCTATTTGTACATGAGCTGGAAAACTGTAAAGGTCACTGGAAGATCCTTCCTGGATTGGCCACACCACTTCCTTCCACATTAACACCTGCATTTCACTGAAATTCAGACCCACCCTCTAACCTCAGCAGTGGTGCATTTGTCAGCATGATGAGGGTGCTACCAGCATCACGAGGGGTCAGACAGTTCCCATGAAACCCAGCAGCAAAGCTTTCAAGGGCACAGAGAGGCTCCATGTAGGAAACAGGCTGACAGGTTTGTAGGTTGAGACCAAAAGTCCCTGGGAGCTGCAGCCCCATCCCTAGAGTGAGCATCTCAGATCCACTTCTTGTCATTTTGATGCAACAGGCTGGGAAAGCCTTCAAATGCTGACTCCATTTGTGTTGGCAGGAAGGTAACCTGATCTTAACCAGACCCACAGGGCGTGGGATCATCAACACAGCATGCAACTGCCTCGAAGATCTGAGTCAGCACAGTTTATTGGATGAAACAACACAAATACACAGCCCTCTCTGGCCTACAGTCCAAGCTGTTTGAAGGAACCACAAAAGATTTTCCTCTAGGACCCAAATTTTCTCCACTTAGGTTTTGAAAACTAAATTAGGACTTCCTGGCTGAGAGAAACGAACCACCACCTACAAAAGGGAAACACATCATCACTCTGCCTTCCTCCAACTTAGAAAAATTTTCATCCCCTTTCCAGCACCTCAAAACCACTCATAAGATAGCTGAGATAACAAAGTCTCACAAGGGACCCTAACTTCTTACATGGTCAGAGAGAAATATTCCTAAGTTTTCTGAGTATTCTCACACTGGAAGTGATCTATGATTTAAGTACCATCTTCTGTCAGAAGGGATGTACCTGATGCTCCAGAAAATAAAGAGTAAGGTTATCAGACCATGTTCCAAAGAAAATAGAGTTTGAATATGGCTTTTTAGTTTTCAGCCAACAAACCAGTAAATGAAGCATAGTCTTTTCAAGTTATTCAAATTAACCTAAGCTGTCCACTCCACTGCCATGGCTATCACACTCAGAACTTGTAAACAGAACCAGTAAGAAGTAACTTTTACTGGCACTGGAGATCTAAGGGCAACATAGAGCAAAGCAAGGCCATACAGACACAGCTGAAACTGGCTGTTGTGTTCTTCACATATTGCCTTTAAGAAGAGTGCTCAAACATTTTAGCAGCATAATGGCATCTCTGGTTTCAGAGCCTGCTCCCTCCCAAAGGTGTCCCCTCCCATTTATTTCTCATTTCCAGAAAGTGCTGGGGAGGCTGGGAGGAAAGGGTTATTTCCTGTTGCACACAGCATCCTCTTTTTTATAGCATGGCTTTCTCCAAACTCGAAATGAGACATATTTACTTCCCTCTGTTTATTGTCTTGAGCAGCAAACAGCTCATGCCAGGAAAAAAACACCCTGTGCTAAGATCTGGTGCCTTAAACTGAATTAGTGTTCCATCATACTAAAGACATGTTTTCAGTTTCACAGCTACCAAAGGCTTCTGAGAATGCCAGATCCTCAGCCACACAAGCCTCAAATGCCTCTAGGGCAATTCACAGATGACCCACAGTTTTGTAAAGCTAACAGAGAAAATAACCCCTTGCACCGTTCCTTTGTATCTAGATTCACTACAGACTCGAGCCTTGAACAGGAAACAACTATCAAAGATGGATTAAGCTCAGTCAAAATATTCTTCCACTGCTCTATGAACAACCTTCAGGAGTGTCAGGAAAAGTTTGTGAAAGGTGTGCAGGTCATAGCTCCAGCACACCCCGGGACACAGCACATGAAAAAGCAGGAGGCAGAGCTGAACTCATTCCTTGTACAATGTTTAAGACACAAAATCAGGTTCTGGTTTACTGAACAGAGAAGTTGAAAGTGTGAAAGAGAAATTGGTGATGTGTAAAATGCTTCACACAGACTTAACCTGCCTTTACTCAGTCCTCCAACTCATGACCTCCAGTGATTCATACCACCATGATTTAAGTACTATGGTCCTCAGATGATTGTCCCACCCACAACTTAAAGCACTAATAGAAGTGGAAGCCATTTTCAGCCACATTTTTCAATCGCAGCAGTTGACACCTCCACACCCTAAACCTATATCTCCACATATTCCATTTTAAATTGATATAACAGGCTGTGACCTGCAGCAACTACAGGCAGTAAATCCTGCAGCCACTGCACCTGAATTCCAAAGATCACAAATCAGAATCCTCACCCTAACATTCACACCTGCTTGAGAGTATGAAAAATCATCTACCCTTTAGAAATGGAGAACTCATACACAGCCCTGAACAGCCCCACATAATATGGCAAGTCCATGTTACATCAGAATAGAAAGCAAGTCTGCCTCTTGGGCCTGTACTAAAAATACTTGAGTTGGAATTTCTCAGTCTGAATCTGCAGCTTGCTATAAGCTCCACCTGCTACCAAGTCTTTGATCAGAATCCTCCCATTTTGGAAGCAAGTAGACTGATGTTCCTATGAGCAGTCACAGTTAGCCCCACAAAAGATTATGAGGAGAAACATTTTGCACAAATTAGAGAGTCTCCATCTCTCTCCCCGTGTGTCAACTGCCAAATTGGAAACAGCTTTGGTCACCAAGGAGGGTAAGTACAGCCTCTGACAGTTCTCTCCTAGGGTGGTTCTGCTTGTGCAAGATCTATTTCTGATCTCTGCTTGACACTAAAAAGATCTTCAGACATACCCAGGAAATCCTAGGCAAAGGCATTAGCCAGTACTGACCTAAATGCTGCTGGGAGGGAGAGAGTTGGATCAGACAAAAGTACAGGACGTTACCTCTGTTCTAAAACAAAATGAACAAGAGGGAAATGACATCCTGGCTGTGTTTGGTGGAAGGAACAGACTGGAGTGTAAATGTTTTACACAAGCCACCAAGCAGTTAATACCACCTCAGTACTGCCTTGGGCTGGATCTCAGCCAATATCCTAGATGGAAAAATATTTTTTAAAATTAGTCTTCAATTTACCCTCAGCATGAAATAGCAAAGTTAACTCTCCCCGTGCATGTCAATATTTTTTATTTGCTGCTGGCTTCCCTCAGAAAGTTTCTAGAAACTGGGATCAATGGTCAAAAACGTCCAGCAAAACTGCTACCCTCTGCCAAAACAACACCCCCCAAAAAATCATTAAAACCACACCAGCAGCCACTGATTTGACCCCTCAGGGACAATTTCCCTCTGATCAAAATACCAACTCCCCTACATTCCTACAGGAAGAGGGGCTCAGACAAGCCAGCTATCTGAGGAACCAGACCCTTCCTGCAACATCAGCATGCAGCTACTCCACAAGCTCTAGGTCAAAGCTCAGCACATGCTGCCATGCTACAAACATCTAACAAATCTAATACAAAGGTTATGTCCTCCATTAAACTGAGCACAGAGCCCAGGGATGGCTACAGGAAACAAAACACTACAGATTTTAGACCACAACTTTGGTAAAGGGAATAAAATAGAAGATCAAGGCTCAAGAAATCTCTTGGTACTTGGCTAACCAGTCAGGCAAACATTCATGGAAATAGTGCCAGTGGGCACTAAGAACACCACAACACTGGGAAATCTGTGATACCCTACATGCCACTGCAAACCCCTGCTGCTCTCTCCTAGTCAGGTATGTCAGGCTGTACAATCAGCATTTTGCCAGAAGTGGGTTTGCCCTCCTTGTGTAATAAAGGGAAAGATACCCTCTCTCTCTTTCTCCTTCCCTAGCAGCACAAAGAGCTACTTGGAAACAGTCAGATGTCTCCTCCAGCAAACTGCCTTTCTTCCTTAAGCATGAAAGGCAGCTCTTTAGAGGCCTGAACGGGGCAATGTGTTCTCACATCTTCCTTGAAAAGAGACAGGCAGAGAACAAACAACTAGAAGGACAGCAGGCAGACAGGAATACTGCCATCATTTGTGTTCCAGACCCTGCTTGCCCCAGGCCTTGGAGGAAAAACTGCCAAGTGCAGAGGTGTGTGGCACCCAGCTGCCATCAAGCAACCCTCAACATACTCACTGAAATCAGGGTAATTTCAGACAAGGACATTTTTTAAGCCCTGGGTGGACTGTACTTCGTTGATATTTGCATAACTGTAGGCAGCTGAGTCTCACTTGAACTGAAACTTGACCTAAGCAGTACTGAGGTTACAACACACACTAATCCACCACTGGGCCACTCTTCTGAGCAGCTTCTGAACAGCAGCTTAGTGCCATAAGCAGTGAGTGGCAAATCAGCACACAGTGAACATGCAACAGTGGTTTCCAAATCTTTGAGCAATAGCAACTCTGGCTCCCCCCGTGCCCCAGAGCCCTCAGGTGGAAATGAGAGGTCTGTAAAGGACACCTTACACCAGCTAAAGAGCACTCACCACTTGGGGACCATGACTGGGGAACTGCTGATTAACTCATCTGAGGGAGAAAAACACATTACATGGGAGTTTCCACAGGAAGAGAGCATGGGACTTCCACTGGACAGTGAGTGCAGTGAAGTGAGAGTTTCACAAGATGCAGGGAAGTGAATTAACAGTTTCCCACTGACAAAAATGGAGAGGTTTTACTCCCTCTTCCAGATGTGCTGCTGCCACTTACTTGTGTTAGCTCTCAAGACCCCTCCCTGAACAACTTCAACACAATATACCCCCAGCCAAAAATTTTGATTTCTTTTGGTTTTGTTTTCTTTTTTTAGGAAAGACAGATGAGCTCAGCAGTCAGCAAGAAGAAAGGGGTATGTCAAAACTGCCAGATGAGGGAGCAGAAAAGGGGTAAGGATGAGGGAAAGTAAAGCCATCCCCCAGCTCAGTAGCAGCAAATCATTCTACTGATTCAACTGCCAGAAGGACCACCACCTCAGATACCCCAACATCTTACCCCAACATTTGCCACACAAATAACCATGGTAATTTATAAGACTGCTAAAGATTGCTATGATCCCATCTATCTGCACGTGTAAAAATGGTTATGGACACAGCCAGAGACAAAATACTGTCATCAGAGCTTGCATATTTTAAGTTCATTATTTGCCTTCTGAAAAGTAACAGAAACAGGAAAGCATGTGGACCTTATAACCAATAAAGCAACATGCAAGATTTGGGTGGTTTTGCAGAACAGATATGAAACTTAAGGGGGAAAAAAATAGCATCTTTTAAACAGTGGAAATCCTATCCAAGCAGCATAAACAGATCTGAATACAGACCCATCCAGGCAAAGTGCCAGTTACAAAATTTGAGACACACATAAAGATGATGAAATGAAGGACAGAAAGATTAGTTTAAATTCTGAATTCATTAAAAGCATTAGAAGCACAAATTCTGCCCATGAGATGTAGAATGCCTTGGCTACCAGCAAAAAAAAGAATGGGGACAATGAAGAGATACTGCAGTTGTACAGCCAGTGCAATCATATCCATAATTAGTGCAGTCTTATTGAGACATTCCTATCCTGAAGGCTCTAAGATGGAAGATGAGAATGCAAACTTGAAAGATTTCAGTCCTTGAAGAGAATATTTTTCATTAACTCCATCAATTTCCCATTCAGTAACAAGTGTATCTCCCAAGAGCATACATGCAAAGAGCATTCAACAACTGCAAAGCTACCACAAACCAAGGTATTTCAAGTTTGAAAAGCCTGTGCCCACCAGGAGAAATAAATTCTCAGCAAATCTCACCAAGGGATGTCATAGAAAAGGTTAGTAAATTGAGATAATTTATAAATTAAGATAAGCTAAAAAGACTGGCTGGACCTGCCAACCACTCTAAGGTGGGTTATTTCCCTATTTTTCAAACAGGAAGTTCTGTCAAATGTGGTATGTTGTTCAACTGGCTTCTTAAAAATCTAATCACTAAGCAAGTATTCTGAAAATGGTGGATTTTTCTTTTTAAGAAGTTTTTGTGCCTTCAAGGGTTCTCTACAACAGAGAGTGGGAGCAGATTTGGAATCAATGCTGAACTCTTCACCAAGTCACCATCAGCAACTGACTTTACACAAAGCACTGCCAAGAGCACAATGTAAACTCACAGAGCAGGGCAGGGGGAAATGACAACAAAATATTTAACATTTTTCACTCACGTGGATCCTACTACTACTTATAACTGTAATAGGTAGAAAGTTTTAATTTTAAAACTTTCCATCTTATGAGCATGTTACTAAAACTTAAAGATAACCCAAGAAATCAGAGTGGGCAAGCAACATCTTTGAAAGTCAACAGCATACAAGGGGCCAAGAAGCACATGGTTAAACATCTAATTAAAGCAGCTTCTTTTTACTTTAAGAGCAGCTTCTGGGAATGAAAAGAGGACAATGTTCCAGAAATTAATGTGGGAACGGGTCCCCCAGTCTACTCCGTGGGATGTGGGTGGTAATTTGATGGAGATTGCTGATGGCTCTACAGCTCTGCTTGCTTTTTTTTTTGTTTTAGCATTGGCAGACTGTGGCCCAAGAATTCCTCAGGGTCATGACAGAGGCTGACTGAAAGAAGGTCAATTGTTAAAACCAGACAGAAACTAACATTTCTACAACTGGAATATACTGTAGCCAGTAGATGGAGAGCAGCTGAAGAATGCTTAAGTTTTTCTTATCTCTTCCTTCTGTGAGAAGGCAGATAACCTAGGATTCTACCTGCATCTGCCACCCTGACATAAATATTAGCCATAAGTCTTTTTCTCATTTCATCATCTTCAAGAGAAATAGTGAAAATTTCTGGTTACCAAGGGCAGTATTAATACAGCAATTAAATGGATAACAGCTGCTTCATCTTAGTGCACTGCACAGAAGTTGTTTTGCTATTAGACAAAGAAAAAATTCATTCTGTAAACTGAAAGCTGGTTTACTCACAAGAAAAAAGAATTAAAAAACCAAAGAGAAAGTAAATTTTTGAGAAGATGAGTAAGAAAAACCAATCTCCAGAGCTGACCAAAAATGGAAATGCAAGCAATACTGAAATAGAAGCAACACGAGAATAAACTTCCCATTCATAGGTACATGAAATAAATCCTTCTTCAGATTACTTTCTAAAAAAGGGGTTTCAGCATGATTGCCAATTGTTCCTCCACCAATCCTATGAAAACAGTCACCAATCATTTGAGACAACAGGAGAGAGTATTTTTCACTAATCTACACAAGTCAAGATTCCCAACCCCTACATTTCTGCCTTACTGAAAATTAAGTTGACTTCTTTGTCACAACTCATCAGATTCTTCCCTGCTACATGCAGAAGTAGGGAACTGTGGAAAACTGATTCATTTTCCTATCAAGTACCTAGGTGCATATAGATTTTATATGGACATAGCACATCACTGTCATTCCATGACTGTTTGGAATTTGACAATTAATCTGATCAACTTCAGAACCACAATGGCATTCAGAGCCCAGAAAGAAAGAGGGACCAGGCCCTTCCACTGCACACTGAATGTACAGACAACCTCCCACACATGCATAGCAGGGCAACTGCCCCCTTGCCGAGAACAATATTCCACTCCTATCTCTGTGACAAATCCAGGCCTTAAAGCAGCTGGAAAAGTGACTAATTCCAGATCACAGCCCCCTCCCCCC
>JAAWXA010000024.1:10141176-10152163 GCA_038090715.1 Florisuga fusca | reverse complement strand
AAAAAAAAAAAAAAAAAAAAAAGCTGTTTCTGCCAAGCAAGCACTGAATACACTGCATTCCATTTCATTAAAACAATTACTCAGAAGCCAGCCAAGAATTACATAAAGCTTCCTCCCTGCACCACCCCCAGCCCCTTCTCTTCAACCTTCCCTCCCCAGCAGCTTCCCAGCTCTGCCCAGAGGATCTCACCAGGCCCATGCCCTCCTGGAGAAAGTGGCTCACCCTGCCTCACCCTGCCCTGGCTATTCCATCCTACCCAGAGTCTTTCCCAAACCTCAACAATGCCCTCAAAGGACTCCAGTAGATCCAGGCAGCACAGCAGGTCTCTGAATTTCCCAGCCCTCCGAGACTATCGTGATTACTTTCATGTAGTTTTCTCCCTCACATGTGATAGTAAATTAGCACCCAACAAATTAAGTCCTTTACCAACTTTACAGAAGAACGAATGATAACCTAACAGATTTTATCTCTGACTCACGTGGCTTTTAAACATGATCCCAGGGCGGAGGGTGCTGGAGGCACCAGATTTATGCAATGAAGAGATATCAGAGCAACATGCCAGAGCAGCTGTTTGTGAGGCATGGCCCAAGGGAACTGCTCAGGACAGGCAGGCAGCAAATCACAGATTAAGCACCAGCAGGATGGACGGAGAACTACAAGCTTCGGGTTTTAAGAACCTGACTGACAAATTCATCCCCAACTCCACAGCCCCCAGCCTGACTGACAGTGCTGAAGCTCCTCACATTTCACAGCAGAACCAAAAGGCAGCTCCTTCTGGCACACACGGCTCACCCACCCATTACACTGAGTTGGCCACTGATAGGAGATTTCGTGACGTGGATGAAATGGCATTTCATTCCCTCCCCCAGTGCTCCAGCTCTCTGCAGGGATTCTGTCTCAACTGCTGGAGCTGCTCACAGCCAGGCAGAGTAGTTCCAGCTGTGTATCACCATGCCCTAACCAGACCTACACAGCTCAGGAAAAGTCTCCCACATAAAACCCAACACAAACAAGAGGGAGAGATGAAAACCAAAAGTACTGTTCCTAGGGTTCTTACTCCTGTGGCCCAGCTCAGGCCAAAAGGGGTGATCTGCTAGCAACAATCAAAAAACAAATCCCAAAGCAGCTGCTGAAAAATGGGGAGTAACAGACACAAGTAAGGGCCAAACAGGATGAGCAGCAAAAACGAGCAGCCAGACCATCATCTGATTCCAACTCGTGGGGCACCAGTAACCTCAAGTGATGTGCAGTGAAGTCTTGGGCTCCTTCGTCTAACCCAGCTGGGCTCCAACCCAAAAGAAACCTTTCCAGAGAGAAGCCCTGAACTTGTTTAGAACCACAAAAGAGGATAGAACAAGGGAGTATTAAGCCCCTAATCCACAGCAAAATCATTTACAGCCCTCCTGCCCGAGACCTTTCCTACTTCTGAATTTTTTTGCCCACTTCTCTTAAAAACACAGCCTAATGACAGTTCCTGAACAAACCTCCCTCTAGCACGAAGTGCAATTCTCTGCTCTCCTTGCTCTTCAGGGATGGACACAAAGCAAGATCATATTGGGTGTCTAGACAGACACAGGATTAATTCTGTCTGCCAGCCCAATTTTGTGACAAAAACATGGGACTGTTTTATTCCTGGAGACCCCATACAGTTTGATTTATAACGGAGCCATTTAAAGCACAATTCCCCATGCAAAGTGTCATTCAGAAAGTTAATTCCCTGGAGTGCCATTTACTTTTTCTGATGTTCTTCACATCACTTGAAAAATGTCAGAGGTTTAAACATGCAATAAAAAGTAAAAATCAAAAAATCAAGCTATACTCTGCTGCATGCTGCTACCCAGATGTACTCAGAAGCTCACCCAGCAAAGCCATCTACACAAACGTGTACACAACAAGAAGAACACTGAGAAGTGGCAACACAAACTGCATTTGAAGACTTCAGACAACCCCATCATAATTTAAATAACTTGAACTAACATTGTTCACAGTGTAGACAGTCCAGCACAGGTAAAAAGGAGTCAAGCAATAACCATGAAGGCTGCTTCTCCCTGTGGCCTGCCTTAAGTTTTCTTGGACCCTCAGCTTGTAGTGGTCTCAAACTGTTTAGATAAATTTCCCATGTAAATTCAGAATAATTAGTGGCTGCTTCAAGAAAAAACTGCACTTACAAGAGCAGAAAAAGAGCTTACCAGACTCCTAAATGGCACAAACACATGACCTCAGGGACTCAAGTTGCTACAACTGAAACACCAACACCAACCTCATTCCACCACACTTCAGTTGCCAACTCTAGTTTGTTTGCTTCGTTGGGATGTAAAAACACATACACAGCAGAGCAAGCATGGATTTTAACACCAGTCAGTCCAGGGAGATTGTCCCCAGCCAGCTGGATCCTGCTGCTCTGAGGCCATTTGCACTGAGAATAAGCACAAAAGGGAAAAACCAGTAAGCATGATATGACAAAGTCATCACCCACCTCCTATTTTTACGGTGTATCTTTAGCACACAACATTCTTTGAATGACTTCATGATGCTTTGTGGTAAAGGGAAAGACTAGAGTAGAACTACTGTGGGGAACTTGGAAGGGAAAGGGAATTTTTTCTCTCTACTCACAGCCTGTCATAACAGAGAATGAAGAAAGGATGAGCAATCAGAACAGCAGAGAGGGAACATCAAACAGGGCTAAGAGCAAAAACTTGTAAATCTCATTCAAACTTGCAATTGGAAGCTTCTCCAGCAATGAAGCTTCTCCATCAGAGAAGCATGAGTTACTATTCTGATCTACTCAGCTGGAAGCTATTTCTTAAACACAAAGATCTCAACAAACATTATCCATACATTGCAGGTAAGGAGCTGTTAATCCCTGTTTTGCAGATGGAGAAGCAGTATGCCTAAAGTCAAGGCAAATTTTTGAGGCTATGGATGAATGGTTACCCAGGGCCAGATTAAACATAAGCCACAACTAAAAGAGGTGACTGACAGTCTGCTGTCCATGTTAAAAAATTACTTTCAGAGGAATCAGCTTGCTGATCCAGCCAACTGCCCAACAGCTGTTCTGGACACTGGGGGAGCACATCTTAAAGCTGCCAACAGTTAAATTAGCTTAAACCAACTGGAAATCACAACTTCCACTTTCTCTTGAATTCAGCCCAAAATGGAATGGTACCACTTCTTCCTTCTGCACTGCACTGAACTAGTTATCTTGCCATAGGGAGAGACAACTCCACTTGCTGACCCAATGGCAAATCATTTGTGCAATTTGGGGAAAGGGCTGGTTTTCCAAAAGACCAGCAATTTGAACCACTTTACTCTGGAGCCTGATGCTCACTAAGTGAGCAGAGCAAACACACAAGAGATGGGGAAGCTCGAATTACTGTTTGTGAGTGCAATCTGAAACTGAATGAGATAGAAGGTGAGATTTTACAAACACTGAAACAAGAACAGGACTCAAAGGTCTCCACAGTGCTGTATCTAAACAGTCTAGTAGTCATGACAAGATGTACTTCCAGGGCTTCTTATTAAACACACGTTAGTTAGGATAGGCTAAAACGAGCAAGAAACTCATTCCCTAAGCCCCATCTTCTTATCATAGCCCAGGGAAGCTTTCAACAGACAATGTCTCACTTTCAGGCAGCTGGACCAGAAGAGCATCTTCATTAACAGCTTCCGCAACAGACAAAAAGGGACACAGAAGATCAGTACACAAAGGGAGGGAGGCACAGTCTGAGATGCAGAGCAGGAAACTGGGACCAGAGACTATTCATTCACACTGATTTTCCACTAACACAACACATCTGAATTCAGAATCTCTTCTGGTTTTCTCCGAAGCTGCACTAGATCCCAGATTCACAAGTAATGTGTTAGTCTGATTCAAACAGATTCAATCTGTGGACAGAGGTAAGTGCATTCAGAATTTATGTCTGTCTGTTACTGCAGTAAACCAGAAAAACAACTCCAATCTAAATAGAAGTGCATTGTTACTGTGTCTTCTGCTGCCAGACTTCAGAATTTTATCCATAATTTCTGCCATTTCACAACCTCTTTTATATAATAAATACACTTCAAGGGGAACAAGGTGACGAAAAAAGGGTCTGCAGAAATTAAAGTATCATGATTCTCTGGAAAAGGAAGAAGTAGAGAGATGAAATTAAAGAAGACGTATGAGAAGTTAGCTATTTCTTTCACTAGTCGTAGAGATGGTGTCTGAGGATCAATTTTAACCAAGAGGGCAGCTGAACACTTGGGACAAGTTGACCTCTCCCAGCAAGGGACAAAGAAGCTAAAGACAGCACAGAGTCCAGCCTTTCCATGGAATTAGAGCAACAAGAAAAGAAGTCTCTCTCTGCGTCGCACACTGCTCGAGGCAGAGGACTCCCTGTCTGAGCTGCTCAGGACAATGAAGTCCCTGTTTTACGAGGGGTCAGAACAGCTAAGAAGCTGAAACAAGTCAGAACCCCATTGTGCAGAGTATTAGTTCTGTTTACAGTCTTCTCACCCAGCAGCAGGAATGACTCAGAAACCTGAGCCAGTAGAAAGCCAAGGGACCAAATTACTTTACCAGCATTTCCCCACAGTACCATTTCCTGGGCGTAGCTGACCATGAGCAATTTCACACTAAACTTTTGGCCAAGTAAGACCAAAACCCACTGCATATGACTTCCAAACTAAAGGCACCAGGTCAGACAGAGGCAAGAATCTCCCTCAAAAGAAGGACCAACAGCACAGCCCTGCAGAGCCCAGCAATCTTCCAAAAGCAGAGATGACAGATGGAAACACATGCAGCCCCTCCACACACCCATGAAAAATCAATGGTAAGATTCCTCCCTTTAAAGTCAATCTTGAGAGGCTTAAGCCCTAAAGGAAGGGTGGGATAGAATTCCTAAACCAAAGGAAAATAACTTTTAAAGTAAAATTTTTTGTGCCACTTAATCTTTGCACGCTGCATTTTGAAGCTACACTGTTAGACAAGTCTTTTGGGAAAAAAAAAAAAAAAGAAAATCCTTCTAGAAGTGAGCAAGCACACCTAAAATAAGAAGCTTACAGTGTAGTTTACATGAACAGTCAAAACGCTGCCATAAATACATTCTTACTGGACAGAAATAACTTTTTTGTAAAACGTATTTTACAAGCTTTAGTGAAGGTTGTTTTGGCTTTGGTTTCAAAATCCAGTTTAAAAAAATCTGAAGCTTTTAAAAAAAATAAAACCAACCCAAGGAGTAGAGGAGTTTCAAAATCATCAAAAGAAAGCTTCTAAAAGCAACATTATTTTTGCTTGGAGTTACCAAAGCTCAAAAAAATGGGAAGTTTTACAGTAGTGTTTGCAAACAGCTGCATTCAGAAAAAGGCTGTCAAAAGCACTGAGTCAAAATCAAACAGTCTGTGACTACAACACTCTTCTCTCCATAAAATTCATGAAACACCACACATCTTCCACAAGCAACAAATCCCAATGGATCTACTTAGACAAGGGAGCAACAAATCCTGATGGATCTGCTTAGACAAGGGAACACAACACCACAGAACCAAGAACAATTCAACATCTAATTCCCCATCTCAAACTGTCTGAAGCAAATATGTGTGGTCAGTCAGTGCCATGCTGAGCTTTGGGAATCCCCTGGAAGAGGAGAAAGCCCCAAGTTAGGATTCTCACTCTTTAGATCTAAAGTTTTACTCTCTGTGTCAGTTTACAACAGTGCAGAGTGGCAAACTCATTCAGTAAGCTTCCTGTCAAACCCCAAGGACATCCGCAAAACATGCTTCCTTAGAGAGAGATTTGAGGAAGACAATCTGGACAAGCCTGGTCAGCTGCTCAGATTGAAGGTCTCTTGCCCCCTTCCCATAATGTGCTGTTCCAGTTCATACCCAGACCCAGCACCGAGGCTCCCCCAGCTCAGCAGGGTGCACCAGTTCTGCATGCAGAGATCTGAAGTGGTTTCCTGTGTGAGCTGTGCACTGTGGCACCACCTTCTTCAACACTGAGGGGGGAAAAAAAGGAACAAAGTGTTTTTCAACTCCAAATGAATCCCCAAAGCAGCACAAAATCCATTCTCACAGATGTTTTGTAACCTCTTCAGCCCAAGCAGCATGAAATTGAGACACTTCAGGACCTCCATTTTACAGAGCACAAGTACACACTGATCAACTCTGCTAGCTCTGGAAAAAATAAGGTTTTGATAAATTCAGAGAGTGAAAAACAGAAATAACAATGAGCTCTGTGGTGTGTTCCCTCATGCTAAGCAAAGCCTATCAGTTACCAGCACATTCTGCACCACACATATTGAAAAGAACAGTGTGGAAATAACTAAACTGATTTTACATGACATCAGCTCTGAACCTGCAAGGAGCATTAGCTCAGGCTCAATGTTAAACTCTTTTTGGGCCAAAACTGGCCCTGGAAGAAGTGCAGCTATGTCCACAGTGCAGCTATGTCCACACTGCACGGTGCCCGAACCAACAAGTCCTGCTGGCCCAGCTTGACTCTGGACAGAGCCAGCACAGACGTCTGTATCCATGGCACAGTTAATCCACAACTCAGCTAATCCACCCATAGATAATGGGGAAAGAAAATCAAACAACTCTCACTTCAGTTCAAAACTTTGACTGACTTCAGCAGAGCTGCAGCAGCACAGCCCTTCTCTATGCATCCCCAGGTGAATGGCTTCAGAAAAGTGAGTGAACTTGGGGCTCACAGTGACTTGCAGAGAGAAAATAGCTGGTATGCCTTTCCCTGGTCTGTACACCAAAGTGTCTCACTTTTTTTGTTCAATTGCTTACTGTTAGATAATCAGATCTTGACCAGTCTGAAAGACTGTACAAAAATTGAGAAAGCCATGGTGTAATTAAGATGTGATGAAATCAAGTCACTGAGACAAAAGGTTCTATTTTAAAAATCAGATCACAACTTTAAGTCCTGGTTGCGCCAAGAGATTTTAACACCTCAGGAGAACAAAACAGAGACAAACTCAGATCTTTTTCAGAATTTCTGAAATTCTTTTCAAAATGTCATCTCTAATCTTCTTCCAGAGGAAAAGAAAAAAAAGTTGAAACTGCAGTATTTTATTCAGACAACTGTAAATTCTCACTACTACTGCTCAAGGAATGCAACAACTGCAGTGGGGACACTGCAGCTCCCATTCTTCAAGAGTACTTTGATGAGACACTGAGCATGCTATCTACATGCTCACCTTGAAGGGCCACTCAACAAGTCAATACACAGGCTGGGTGAATCCTGTTCTGACTAGCAACGCATTCCTCAACACACTAGGAACTTGCTGTAGGAGCAGCACCAAATCTCCAAGAGATTACCGGGCTGAGGGATACAAGAAATAGGAAACACAACTGTCCCCACTTAAAGAAACAATAACTGTGAGAAGATACTGGAGTAGAGTAATTGTCTGTGCTACCAGCTACTTCAGCTGGGCAATGAGTGAGGTTTCACACCCTAAGAACAAATCTGTCGTGGTGCAGCTTTCATCAGGAGGCTGTGCACCTGACAGACTCCTTGCTCTCCAAGTCTTATCATAAGCCCAGCTCACAGTCTGTTTTCTGAAGGTGTGACCATCAGCTTTATGCCAGCTCGATAATGTGAGCTCCCAAGTCCAGTAATAAAGCTGCAATCTTTCTGGAACACAATCTTAACAGAATGTCTGGTTTCTATTAAAGGTGGGATGGCAGTAAGGGATGGCAGCCCCTCCCCGGTGTCTGCTTTAATCCGTTTCATAAGCAGAACTCAGTCACCCTAATGTCTCCCAGAGCACAAGGGATTTTGGCAGATCCACTCCCTTTCCGGCTTGGTACCAAAAGAACTCAAGACTCTCTAGATCTTTCCAGTTCGACCAATTGCCTGACACTTCCCCACCAGAGTGGTCTGAAAGCTTTCGGCAGAGCTGGGGGAAGCCGAGGGCTGAGGCGGGCAGGGGCTGTGCTCCGCTCTCCCCCGAGGGCTCCCCGGTGACCGCTCCACACCCGGGCAAAGTTACACATCTAGCCCAAGAATAGACTCGAGAGCCCGCGGTGGCGGCAGGGGAGGAGGCGTCAGCTGAAACCCGACCACGCTGCTCCCGGGGCACGGGACCGAAGGGCGCCTTTCCCGGCCGGGCAGAGCCGGGACAACACTGGCGGCCCGGACCGGGGGCTGGTGGCCGCGGCCCCAGGGCAGCGCAGCCNGCCAGGCTGGGCTGGGGTGCCTCTGCCCGGCCGGAGCCATCCCGTGACCCAAAAGCCTTCGAACACGTTGACATTTCTGAGCCTCTGATGATTCACCCCATCCACAAGAAATCCTGGACAGGAGAAACATTTCCTGACCAATTTTCCACAATCTGTTGTCACCATAAAGGGAAAAGGTAAAGCCACCAACCACCTCTCCTTTTGCTCTGTTTAAAAACGGTAACAGCCCTCCTGGGTTTAGCATGTGACAGTGCGTTTCGAACCGCTATTTCCCACTCGCTTCTCCTTCCAAACCACTCCCAGACCACTCTCAGTGCACCAAAGCCTGGCTTGAACCGCAGAGCAGCTCCGCCCTGATGCCAGCCCGGGTGTTCACCCCCGCACTCCGGCCAAGTCGAGATGGCAGCAACAACAGTTGCTCAGCTCCAGTGCTCAGCTCCTTATCTGATGGCGAGATACACAGAAAACTATCAGTGTGGGAACGGCTCGGGAACCAGGAAACATGACTCTTGCAGCACTTTTCCTTACAAAATTACTACCAAGGCAGAGAATGTTCTCAGAGCTGAACAGCACATGTCCTGTTGTCAAACTGAGATTACAGGATTGCGTTTTCACAGAAACAGCAGCTATGAGATCAGCCACCAGCAATCTCTGAGGCTTTATTTTTCACTCTCTAAGCACACCCATTTTCCCCAGCTACTACAGTTCAACAGACATCGTTATTTCCTGTGTTAAGACATGCTACAATGAGAACACTCACTACAGGGGCATGGAAATACCCTCTCCTAACCCCAGCCAATGCTTGCAAATAATCAACAGCCTCCAGGAAATTCACTCCAGGTTTTACTCCAAATCCAGGACTTCCCAGAAAATTCCATCCACACCTGTATCTAAATAGAATACAAATACAAGCAAAGATTTGCACCATGTGCTGCACCATCAGTCCCAAGGATCTCGCCTCACAGACCCATTTTTGGTCCTTAAGCAAAATTTAAAACATTATTTGAAGAAACTGTAACAGTTTCTCTAAAACCTACCACTAGATAGTGATGACTTCAGCATGTGTCCCCTCAGGCAGAGCAACATAAAACACTGGTAGCATAGTGGACCTGAGGTCATCAGAAGCACATCCTTTCCTGGGGATCTGTATGCTCCTTCTACCAACAATTAATAGTCTTGAGTAGTATTTTTATGTCTGCATAAAGAGCTCACTGTACTCTGTTCATACCATAGCCTGGTATGCAATTTTTATCTTCAGCTTCCTACAGGATCCTTTGGGAGTCTGGCAGTGAGTACAAATCAAGAAGGTTGTTTCTATTCTGTCTCAGAGCTGCAGTTAACAGTTCAGAGCAACAGTTAGGGTTGCACCCACAAGAAATGGGTTGAGTCCAAGAAGCTTAGTGTTTAAAAAAGGAAAAGCCATTGCTGATGGCTTCAGCTCTGTTATGAAAGGGTCAATGAGGTGGAAAGGGCCCTCACCTGAGTGATACAATCCTCCAGTAGCATGGCTTTTAAAACCAACCTTACATTTATTGCACTCCTCATAGGCAGGTGCTGAATTCTTCTTCACCCACTAACATTTCTTCTGTAAACTGTCAGTCCTTAACCACCCCACAACAGCCTAGGGATCAGGGGCAGGTTAAAACCCAAGCTGCTAAGAAAACTGCCCTGTGGTGTGGGATCAAGTTAAAGTCACCCAATGTTCACTCTCTTCTGTCCTTCTTACTGCCCTGGGACTCCTGTTTTCTCATCATCTACCTGCTCTCTGCCTCTGAAATTCTTAGGAATCCTTCACTCACTGCTGTGAGTACCATTCATCAGTGTGGTTTAATCTGCCAAAGGGTAATGACATCCCTATGCTTCAGGTTTTGATTTCAAATTGATATTGCTAGTAAGGAAGAAAAAATGGGAGAAAATGCCATCTAGGAGGGCTCACTGTCAGCCTGTGGTCACTGTTGTGTACAATACCCCAGCACAGCTGAATATCAGAAATAAACCTGATAATGAGAGAACATTAATACTGGCTACCACGTTTTCTACTCTGCCTAGTTATAGTTTAAAACAGCCACCAAGCTCAGGGTCTTCTAGGAGCATGCAGATGGCACACACGACCACACAGAGAACTTCAGAGGTAACTTGTCAGCAACGTAAGCTGCATCTAATTCCTGCACAGGAACAGAGGGCAGCTGCTTCCAGCTCCAGGGGGTGCAGCCCAGAGATACGGTGTGCAATGATCATTGCCTCCCTCCACAGGGTCTCCCTATGTATAAATGAAACAACAGATCCAACTTAGAAATGTATGGGGTCTACTTAACGTATAAAATACGATTTTACACCAAACTCAGCAGCTGCTTTTTCCATAGTAAAGGTCTGTGATTCCTTTGACAGTAAGGTGGGCTGTGCGTGTTTCTGGGGGGACTGTTGTTGTCGTTTGGGGTTTTTTTGTTTTTTTTTTTATTTAAGCAAATTATGTCAGTCGATATACATTAACAAGCAC
Source organism: Florisuga fusca (assembly GCA_038090715.1). NCBI lineage: Eukaryota > Metazoa > Chordata > Aves > Apodiformes > Trochilidae > Florisuga > Florisuga fusca. The sequence goes on along the minus strand of JAAWXA010000024.1, from coordinate 10,141,499 downwards.
CCACATACCTGCTACGGTTCTATGCACTGAACGCTGCGCCTAAAGGTTTTGGTGCACTTCTGACGCCAAACAGAACTCTCCACAACCCCCCCTTATCTTACAAACATCAACTCTCTCCCCACACTTCATCCCTTGTAGTGATATCTTAATTTTTCTATTTTTTTACCAGCAATATTCAGTCTCCGTAGAGACTGTCAAAAATTGCCAATGCCGACTATATTTCAAGTCGTCATGGCGGGGTATTGGGAAAAGTTTTCAATTAGCAATAATCGCGCCTCGGATTAACCTCATTGGCTACGATACTGCCACTGCGCAAAGCTACC
>JAAWXA010000024.1:10125107-10140553 GCA_038090715.1 Florisuga fusca | reverse complement strand
GTGGGGAGGGAGCGGGGGGTACGGGAGGCGAGGCTGGGGGGTACGGCGGTGACGCGCGCTGGGGGTGCCGGGAGGGCGCGATGGTAATGAGCAGCGGGGAGAGGCTGCCCGCAAAATGACTCCCGGGGTGACGTGGGGTGTGCGGGGCCCGGGGCCCAACAGCCCAAAGGGCACTTGGACTCACGGAACTATCAAAAGGAAGGGGTCGTGTTCTGCAGGGATGGGGAGGGGCGGCACTCAGGACACGCTGCTTCCTTGTGATGGCAAAATTCGGTGGTGCTGTACACAGGTCTGGGCTTTTAAGGTCATTGTAAAATTAGAAAAACCAAAAAAAACCAAAATAAAACAAAAAAACACACACAAAAAGAGATTAAAAATGCCTAGTGTCTTAAACTAATTAGCAAAAGCTCTTTGGAGAATGAATCTGAAAAGCAGCCCAAGTTATTAGAAAGGGCTCACTGTATGTAAAGTAGGTGAGCTACTGTTCCTCTGCATCAGTCTGGGTATCCTTTCCCTATGTATTTGTTCTTCAAATAAATAACTGTCAACTCTGCAGAGCACCACAAACCATGTTCACAGAAGGACTCAAAGAACTCACCACATACAGCCACCCCTGCCTGCTCCACACTCTGAAAGGATCTGTTGGAAAACACTGGAATTACTTGCCTAGCCTTGCTGCCACAGGCCCTTTCCACATCTTTCCCTCAAACTTTTTTTCCTATTATCCCAGTAGTGTTTAACCATGAACACCACCATCTCTCTGACATCAAGTGTAGGTACCAAAGGAAGAATGTTGGTACAGAGCCAACCTGTTGGCCCAGAGCATTCCCACAGCCCCCAGCAGTTCACATCTCAGGGAATTCCTGAGCCAGAAGGTACATCTTCAACAGCCCTCAGTGGACTTTTCTTCCTTTATTTGCTTGGCCACATTTTAAGCCTAAACCCCTTAGTGCCAGTGAAAGGAAAATGCCTGCTCATACACAGACAGGCATCTACGATGCACTTTATTAAAGCTATTTATATCAAATCTGATTATGCTTACATGATTCCTTGAGGGAAGCTGTGAAGCTCTTGGCATTTTCAAACGGACTTTATCAGGTCTCAGGCACTGGGGTTTGGGTGGTTGGTTGGTTTGGGGTTTCTTAACTTCTTTGGAGCATGGGATTTGTAGTCTTTGTCCTTAGGGCTTAATGTCTTCCTGAACTCCATTTCCCAGCCTCCCCGGCAGCAGGACAGCTCTTTCCTCCCGCGGTCGGGCACGGCAGCACTATGAGAGGTAAGTTTTCAGGCTTTATCCACCGTATCACTCTCTTATTTCATTAGATGTGTTCGATTCAGCTCTTACACCGCCCACCGCTCCCCCCGCTTCCCTCCCCCTCCGCCCGTCATTGTGACCGCAGCAGAGACTCGGCTGATAGGGGTGTCCTGGATTTCTGGCCTGTAACTGTAAAAACCTCTCTGTGGATCTTCTACCTTAAACTTGTATTTTTCTGGGGAGCATCTTGGATGGTGTTAAACCAAACTAGCCTTGGATCTCAATAGGTATGTTTGAAGAGTTTCACTGATGGATAGCCGCTGTGATTTCTTGATCTGAGCATTTTCACTTTGGAAGCACCTTTGTTTCTCAGAAAATACTCAGTTTCTCTCCTACACCTCAGAGCAGCTCTCAAATGAATATTTGGTGATTATTTTTTTTTTGCTTCTGGGCCTACCAGTGCCTCCTCTCTCTTGTGGGCCAACCCATATTATCTCTCCTTTTCATTCACCCCTCAAAACATTTCCTTCTGAAAGATCTTTTGAGGATAAGGGACAGGAATAGAGAATTTTCATCAGTTAAAGCAATTTAAATGCTGTCAAAATGGCCTTTGGGAAGCATCATGGTAGAATTTACTCTCAAAGCAAATTACAGTTTATTGGGAGGCTTTGTGCCTTCTAATTAATTCCTATGGAAAATAAAACCTATTCAGAAGGGAAGGCTGAACACAACTCCTGCTAAACAACAAAACAAGGCAGAAAACGTGTGCAGGATCCATTGCTTAGATTTAAAAAATACTTCAGGAATATGGAGGAAGTCCAGCTTTCCCTATACTTCAATTGATGATGAAGCAAAATCTTTAGAACTGGATTAAAGTCCTTCCTCCATCTTCCAGATTTCATGCAAGCCCCCTTGCTAAGGGAGAGGAAGAAATACCAGACAGCTGCAGTAGTTTCTTCCAAAACTTTCTGTACTTTGCATGCTAAACATGAGAGGCCCAGAAAAAAATGTTTTAAATTAGTGAAATGGAGAAAGGAGAACTTCAGAATGCTAGCAAGACCAAACAAAATCAAGGTCCAAAACAATCCATTCCTGTCACATAAGGTCCTGCACAGAATTCCTACCTGTCAGCACAGCTATCCTGCCTGTCCCCAGCAGTCCATGCCATTCTTCCCCTAAGCAGGATTATCCCTCCCATTCCTACCCACCAGGCAGCTGTTTCTGCCCCACACACATCTGGGTGATCCCTTCTTTCTCAGTGAAGCCCTGTTCCTGCTGGAGAAGCAAAGCAGTACCCCTCCACCTCTCCACTGACACTGGAGAGATGGCACCCCCAAAGGAAGAGGTGCCAGAGGCAGTCGGGCAGTCTCCTAATCACCTTCAGTCCCATTTCAAGACCTATTCAGCTCAAGGCTTTATAAAAAAACTGAAACAACTCTACTCAAGGCCTTTGTCCTGAAAGAGCAACATTTCAAGGTTGTTCTTCTCTCCCTTCCACACCATGTGCAAAGGATAGAGTAAATAGAAAGGGCTGATTTGGGGCAGACAGAACATTAAAGAAAGCAGAGCAAGAGTCCCTTCTGGGGAGGAACCAGATACAGCAGTTGTACAGGGGCTTGGCAGGAGGCTGCTTGGCCTCTCTGCCAGTTCTGCTCTGTTCTGATGCACATACCTGGGAAATATGCTGCATCCTCAAGTCATTCTGGGCTCTTTACAAGTCCCCTTAGCCAGCTGTCCTTCACACCTGGATAGAAGGACAGGAATCTTGCAAGTCAGGGGTGCCAACTTGCTATCTTCAGCAAGTTCTCAGTGTTGCCCCCTGTGAAAGGGACATAGGAACACTGTCCTCAGACAGGGGGCTTTCTTTAACATGGACATGCTCTTTGTTTTCTTTCACCTGCTATGTGTTCTGTTCTTGGCTTTTAGCTGAACATGTTCTCTGCCAGGAAGCTGCCAAGAGTTTGCAGAGCCATCAGATTCCATCATTGCAGATCCCATTCTGTATCCAGGACCTCTCCAGACTTGGCTTTCGTGCCAGCCTGTCTTCCCCCAGATCCTGCAGAAGTAGAAGAGCTCCAGCACTTTGTTTCCAACTCCAAGAGGCTGTTTGTAATGACTGGTGCTGGCATCTCCACTGAATCAGGGATCCCAGACTACCGCTCTGAAGGTGTCGGGCTCTATGCCAGGACAGACAGACGGCCCGTCCAGCACGCCGAGTTCGTTCGCAGTGCCAGTGCCCGGCAGCGGTACTGGGCAAGGAACTTTGTAGGCTGGCCCCAGTTCTCCTCCCATCAGCCAAACACGGCACACTTGGTACTAAGAGACTGGGAGAAGCTGGGGAAGCTGCACTGGCTGGTGACCCAGAACGTGGATGCCCTCCACACCAAAGCCGGGAGTCAGCGCTTGACAGAACTGCACGGCTGCACGCACAGGTGATCTGTCACAAAGGGGGAGGGTTAATCCTCTGGTCTCTGGTTCAGGGTGACTGACAGGCAGGTGCAATGTCATCTGCTGAGAAAGGAGGCAAAAGACTGATGGTGTGTTCCTGGAGATGACATGCTCAAAGGTGTTGTTGGGCTGGGATGGAGAAAAAGATCAAAGAACAGTGCTTTTAATGATACAGTATTTAAGAAACATGAACATCACTCCTTTATTTGGAGCATCACTTGGATTATTTCCAAGCCTGCATCTGTCAGAATTTCCCCTTCCCTTGCTACAGCAAATGTCCTTTTAGTGAAGAGGATAAGGGCATCCTGAGTATACAAGGATTATACAGGGCTAAGCAGAGTGGGTAGTGCCAGAAACACACAGGATGTGTGGGCTGCAGAGGGGCCACAACAGCCTGGCTGCAGTCATCCCAAGTTTCCAGAGGAAAAACTGGGAGAGAGGATGCACAGCAGGGTACAAAGTGCTTTCTCTAAAGCATTCCTGTAAAACAACAATCAGAAGTATAAAGACAGCCCCTTGACTTGTACTATTTGGTAAATAAATGTGAGTCATGACAACAGATCTTCCAGGTCTCTTAAAGAACAAATTACAGATTCCAGACCTTCAGCTGACAGGAGACTCTCCACTGAGACTTTGCTCTGAATTTCAGGGTTTTCTGCCTGGCCTGTGGAGACCAAATCTTGCGCTCTGACCTTCAGAAGCACTTTGAAGCTCTGAATCCTACCTGGAAAGCTGAAGCCTTTGGTGTGGCTCCAGATGGGGATGTCTTCCTGACAGACGAGCAGGTGCGTAATTTCCAAGTCCCTGCCTGCTGTAAATGTGGTGGAATCCTGAAGCCCGACGTGACCTTCTTTGGAGACACGGTGAGCCGGGAAAAAGTAAATTTTGTGCACCAGCGCCTGGCGGAATCGGATTCCATGCTGGTGGCAGGATCCTCTATGCAGGTAAGCAGCTCTTCCTTCCACACTGCATTCCTGTTTCTGTGCTGCTCTGCCTGCAGTAACCCTTGCTCCCACAATTCAGACTGCGTGTGGATCAAAACAGCCTCTCTAGAGCTTCTTTGTATTTTATTTTTACTCTGGTTGGAATCTGGCTCCACAGTTGGCCTGTTTGGGCTCTCTTGTCACACTCATACCAGTCTACTTCATGCTGCTCCATGTAACTCCATTTACATGTTTGGAGCTCTCTCTGCTCCCTCCCCCTACACTGTAGGTTCACAGCTGGGCATAAAGCCAAGATACCTGAGACAGTTCAGTCCCGCAGAGGTCACCATCCCACATTTTTTTTGCTTAAATGTTTTAGCTTTTGGCAGCTTTCTAGGCCTTATGGAACACTGCATTGACATACCAGATTTTAGGACCTGTAATTCCCAAGAAGATAACAGAAATATCTTTGCTTGCTGCTTAGGCTGTCCTTTGTATCACAATGTGTTTTCTCCATTAGTTTCTTATCTATAAGGTAAGGTAGATTAGAAACCCCTGTTTGTTTAATTCCTGGAAGCTTTTGGAGTAGAGTGTGTATACCAATTTTTTCCAGGAAAAAGTTCTAATACATCAAAAGAAACTATTCTTAACACCTCCCAAACTGAGATAAAACCAAGGCTGCCTGATTGTGATTCTCTTGGCTTCAGGGTTCTGAAGATAAATTCCTTGAGCTTGCACATCTTAAGCTTATAATCCTTTGTACAGGAATGATTGAAATGCCTTAGGTTCATTCTTGTTCCACCTAAGCTGGGCCATGTGAGAACCATCAAAGCAGAAGCATTTAAGTACCTATGATAACTAGAAACAACAGCTGCTGAGACACACTAAAAGAAAGGGGCATTGCCCTTCAGTGTACTGTGAAGTTTGAGTTTCTATGAAACTGCAGATCCTTCACTGACAGAGGTTAAAAGCTGTTCTTTTCTGTGCACTCCTGAATTAAGATATTTTCTACCTGAAATAAGTGCAGTTGTCTGACACAGCATGGCCATGCAGCTCCTTTTCCTACTGCCAACAGCAACTATTGTACTTCCCTTAGTCCCTTCTCTTCCCTTACTCTTGTTTTGCTTAAACTGACAATAATTTTGTTTTCTGGTATTCCTGCAGGTATACTCTGGTTACAGGTTTGCTCTTGCTGCCCAGGAGAAGAAGCTGCCCATTGCAATCCTTAACATTGGGCCCACAAGGTTAGATCACTTTGCATCCTTAAAGCTGAATTCCCGCTGTGGAGAGCTGCTGCCTCTGATTGTTGTAGACAACTCAACAAGCTGAGCTTTAGTAGCTGTCAGGAGTAAAATTATTTCTACGAGGTGAGTGCCTTCTCTGGTCAGTCACATTACAAGGTAAGATGAGATCATATGTATCTGCAACTGGTATGCTCTGATGGGCCATGATGATAAACAAAATATATACTGAGTGCTAATGCTCCCAGAAAATTGGGCAAGAGTAACTTGCAGGCTCAGCAGTGTTGGGTTCCAGTCCATTTGTCACTGTGGGAAAACTGTGACAGGGGCACCACCTGCAGATTCAGAGAACCTGAGCAGCACACTTGCATTTCAACTGACAGTTCAAAAGCTGGGCCAGGTTGATTTGCTCCAGCTAATCCTAATCAAAACACTCCTGGTTAAAATAGCCTTTTCCATCTATAAAGAAGCTTCCTCTCTCCATTTCTGCAGGACTCATCATCTCTGAAGTGGAAAACCTTAATCTAGGGGCAGCTGTGAGATCCAACACATGGCCCCTGATGACACCAGGAGAGGGCAGCAAGCCTCACACATGTCAACCTGACCAGTTTTCCCCACTGAAATCCATCTCCACTTAGGAAACAAGATGATGATGAAAAAATTACTTTTCTGCCTTACCTTGCATTGTAAACAGTGCCTTTTCTGTTCGTGCACTGGGACAGGGTAATCAAACTACCATATCTGAGAACAAATTACCTTTCTTAGAGTTGTCCCCAGAGAAGAACAAGGCCTAGGGAGTTTGGCTGAATAACCTGAGACTATAGCACAGGAGGGAGATGTGGAAAACAACAGTATCTGCTGGAGGATCCAGGCAGCTGTTGAGTGTGCAAAGAGGAAAAGGAGGCATGAGGAACTGCAGTTGTCATTTAAGGGGAAAAAAGTTTCAAAATAGAAGCTGAACAAGACAAGAATGCTGCTCTTGAAAGAGATAATTTGAAAGCACAGACTGAGCTTGTCTGTCTGTCTCCTAGCAAGTAGGGGAAGTCAGCATTTCTCTCAGCTGTCAGCTGACAAGCTCAACTACTATCTGAACCATTTCCAAATTGTGTATTGTTGAGATGGCAGAGGAGTTACTTTAAGCTAGCCTGCTTGGCCCTGCTGGTAGTGTGGCTGCTGTCTTTTCCAGAATGCATTTATTTGAAAATGTTATTTAATTGATGAATAGCCAAGTAGCAAATTAAAACTGTTTACAAGACTGATACTCTTTGCATTGTAATTTTCTCTCCTTCCTATGATTTAAGCAGTCTCAACAGCCAGTTTAATGTTTTTCCATTGCAAGAATGCAGGATGTAATTACTAACAGCTGATTAATTAAGAGAGAAACACAATTAAATCTGTACAATAGGTCTCCCTCAGGAGGTAATCTCAAGCTATTCTTAGAGGTAATTTTCCACACTCCTAACAGGAGATCCATCACTACTGTGTTACCATTTTTTGTTGGTCCTTTGGGTGGCAATGTCAACTTATCCAACCATTTATGGACAGAATGTTGCCCAATTTTTTCACCCAACCTTTTGCATGAATCTACCACTTCCCTTCTGGCTGTGAGGGAGTTTAACTGTTGGGGTCTTCCAAGTGCCCCAGTCCTCTCTCCACATAGCATGTCCTGTATTAATATTTTGACAAGAACCATAAGAAGAAGCTGGAAGCAAGGATGCCAGAGTGATCTACTCAAAGGTACATGGCAAAGCAAGAATGACATGATATAAAGTTCTTTTTTGCTTTGTTGTAGATTCATACCCACACCAGGCAGGAGCAAGTAAAGCAGAGAATCTAAGGGATTCCTAGGCACTCCATTTCTGCAGAGGCAGAGGGAATTAAGATACTCAGAATTGTTTCACATTAATATAACCCCTTTTAACATGGTTGTAATGCATCAGAGGAGAGACTGCTTCAGTTAGAAGCCAAGCAATATTAAGGGTGCCTACCTGCACTCTGCTCTCATTTAATGGATCCCACTTGCCAGCAAGTTAAATATCTGTTTGGTAGTGAAGCTAACAGAGATCACTGCATCTTTAGCAGAGTACAGCTGTCCTGCTAACCAAAGCTTTTGCAGAAATCATTGGTAGACTGTAACAGAGCTTGGTAGAGTATAGGGAGCTTGCAGTGTTTATTTGCAGAGGTTTGTTCATGTAAGAAGAGACATTCATGCCTCCTTAAGCAGAGGAACTGGAGCTGGGTTTCTTAGTATCCATGTCATCTTCTGCACCACCTTGAAACTTGTCTGACATGGGTGTGTTAAGAACAGAGGCTGCAGGTTTAGTGCCAGTAGAGCCAGGGCTTTGAGAAGGTGTGGGAGCATTGCCAAGAAGTCTAAAACAAAAAAACATTTCTAGTGAGGACTTGGCATTAGCAATGTGGCAGGTAACTAAACCTCCCACACTTATCCCTGCCTTTTCTCCAGCTGCTGAGCTTGTGGGAGTCAGGATGTCTCTCTGGCACCACTGATCAATCAGTCATATTACACTATATACTTTTAAGTCACTAAGACAATGATTTACAGTAGATTAACATTTACAGTAAACTTCCTTTGCATGGTTTATTACTCTTATGTTAATGAGCATATATACAATGAGTATTAGAGGCTGAGACAAAGATGTTCCCTTTTTTTTTCTCCTAAGTTGATCCAGCACTACTAAAACTGAGCAGGATCAGAGCACTTCACCTCTTAACATCTTCCCCAAGACATCATTAAGAAGTGAGTTTGCTCAACTGGGAAACACCAAAGAAAGCATAAAGTTCCTACAACAAAAGCCAGATCTGCATCACTCTAATGCTGAGTGGCATGTTCCTTTGTCACTTTCTGGAGACTTCTTGTGTGGGAAGATGCAATGCAGTGAGATAACATCTATCAGAAGATAATTATGTCATTGCATGTAGCTAGCAAAGACCCATCCCGAGAGTTCATGTTTCTCAGCTTACTAATGTAGCTAGCAGCCTGGAGGGGGAGTTAAAGGAACCTCCAGTTGAGCACTAGAGGATGCAAATCAGCCACGCTGTGGGAAAACAAACTCAGTAAAAGAACTGACTTAATGTTCAGGTTTATTCTCTCAAGGAAAAAGGAGAAGGGTTTAAAAAAAAGACTAAACAGAAGGATGCTAATCTTTGTGTTACTGCCTGAAACCAACAGAAAAGGAGTGTTACAGAGCTGGAGAAGTGTTCTCTTCCCCCAACACCAGGAAGGAAACATGAATTCTTTCTATGAACCCTGTCTGTTTTAAGCTAGCCTTATCTCCCAAATGATTCAATCCTTTCCTACCTTTTCTTGCTCACTGTTAGACAAGCCCACTGGTATTTCAGATGAGGGCCTAAAGTCACAGGTCTGTTCACCTGTGGGTGGGAAAAGTAGACATCAAACAAAAGCACAGAGACAGCTTTTTACCATGAAATTAGCTGACTGACAGCTTGTGTTCTTTTTTTTCTTTTTACAGCTGTTTCTACTAGGACAAGCTCCTGAGGTTTGGATAGTGGGGCTGAGAGTACATTATAATGGATTTTTCTGCTGCTCCTCTGAAAATAGGGTTGGAGTCACCCATAGCAAGTAAAAGCTACTTCCTATTTGGCAAATATTATCTAAGTTACTGGGCAAATCCTCAGAGCAAACTCTTTAATCACATCCTGCAGTCTGGAAGAGTTATTTCACATGCTGTGTTTCAGTGAGGGCAGCATAGACCAGGGATGGCCCAGAGGACTTGTTCCTCGTGGGTATGGGGTAAGCACAGCCTCCCACAGCTCCCAGTCAGGGGGTAAGCACAGCCTCCCACAGCTCCCAGTCAGGTGGCTCCTACTGACAAACCTGCTTATTCATGACTTCTGGGAAAGGACCAAAGACCCTGGGCATGGTCAGGTTGGGACGTTCAGGAACATTGGAGTGAAGTTGATTAAATCTGCCTTCTAGAGTGTGCTTCTTGCTCCATGACTGCCTTGGATATTGCCCTTTCCCAGTCTTTGCAGCTGCAGAGAGATAGAGGGGAAAAAAATACTTCAAACCAGTGCCAACTTACTGGTTTCCTCAGTCTATTCAAAACCCTGGGCTCAAGCAGGACAGACAGAGTTTTCCTCTCACATAACCTGTCCTCTGGCAGCCCTAGGTAAATAGCAGCTGAAAGCAATAGTTCTAGGAGGATGTCTGGAGTCAATGGGAGAAGAATGAGGAAGGTCTCTGCCAAATGCCTGAAGTCAAAATTTCTTATCAGTACACCCAGCCATCCTCTATGGTGTCTCAGTGCAGGGTTTCTGAGATCTGGGTTAACTTGTCCTTAGCAACTGTGTTTTTCAACAGAAGAGATGACAATGGTGAGACAATAAATATACAACAGAGGACTTTGCCTCTCCAGTCCTTCTGGTCTGGCCATTTTCATCACTGAGAGATACTGTGAGAATTATCTTTCAGATAGCAGATTGTGTTACTCCTAGCTGATGCTTTCTTTCTGTAGGGACAGGAAATTCTGGTGCCTGGGCTGTTATGCAGCTTTGTTTGGAGCCTTAAAAAAAATGTGGATGATGCATTTGGAATAACACCATGAAGGAGTCCACTAATTCTTCAATGATAGAATTATCCTGATTCCTATCATACCACCTCTGGCAGCTTTTCTAAGTGCAAAGGTCCCCACCAGGGCCTGCACAGCCAAGTGCTCTGTCACCTATGCACCCAAATCCTGACAGCTACAGGCAGTTCTGCAGGGGACACTGATGGACAAGAAGAAATTCATACCTACTCACCCTGACAGTACAATTAGATAATCAGGTAACAATTACTAAGGCTAAAAACAAGAGGGGAAAAAAAAGAAGAAACAATTATTTTGTGACAGCAGGACTCACAATGCAGAGCTGTGACTTTTACATACTGCAGGCGAGCAGTTTTGACTGAACAACCTAAGTGCTGGTTGCCCTTGCTGCAACGCAGACAACATATGCAGCTTCAGCATATGCAAATCAGCAGTGGTGCCTTTTTGCTAATAAAAAAATATTTCTGAGACATTCTGCTATTCCTTTATCATAAGACTATTGCAAAAATAATAATAATTAAAAAATAAACATAGATCTATTTAGATAAATGTTGCATTGAGGTTTCCAGTGTGACCCCACATCTTCACACTGGCAAGGGCCAAGGAGAAGAAAATCCAAATGGACTCTGTAGCTTTAAAAACTGAGAGTGTCTGTAACAAGCCAATCTGTGCTCCAGAGTTCACTGTCTGACACAAACCACTGCTGATGGGAGGGCAGCAGTGCTTGGCTCCTCACTTAAGCAAGTGGCATATGACAAAGATCAGATGATGACCCTCGCTCATCTCTTTAGCACTTGGTGTGGCAGAATTTAACTGGGTCTAACAAACAATCAGCTCCTGTGTGCACAGACCTGACCATGGCTGCAGCCTGGCTCCTTGTATCTCTGTGCACCTACCACTAACACAGTAAAGAAGCTGTGCCTCCAGGTAAGGAAAGGCAGAGGATCCTCAGGACATTGAGGCTACCACACAAGTGGGACTAAGGCTGCCTCCTCACTAGGATGAGTCCTTTTGTTTCTTGGGGAAAACAACACTGGAGTTGAGACAAGAAGCAAATGCTTTTTGATGCATTTTCACAGCTTAGCATGAAGGGGAAATAATAATGTCCTTTTACTAAGCTCACACAGCCAAATGGGTTGAAGGCAATTCCTAAAGCACTGCCAGACTTCTGGTGATTGGCCCTTTCAGTCAGGGGGAAATGTGGAGCTTTGAAGAGCTGATCAAAGAGAAAAGTTGGTTTTAAAGGGTGTGATGAAACATAGAGCTTGTGGCTCATGAAAACCACCCAAAAAATCCAGGAAATAAGGTTTAGTGATGCCCTGAAAAACAGAAGATAAATCAGATGTCTTGCAAAGTAAGTGAACACATTTCTCTTACAGAAACTTGCAGTTGCAGCAAGTGGTTTGTGCTCAGACAGAGATTAAACAAAAGGGACACACACACACATATGTGATTCTGTATCCAGCAGCAAAACAGTTGATCTGGGGCAGTATCTTCTAAAAAAGACCACAAAGTGCCAGCCACCTTTCTAGTGCTTCCCCTGCACTCCTTATACAGCTCACACTGGCAGTTACCACAGTGAGAGGCATTTGTGAGCAGCCAGCAAGGCTGGAGGGGCATTTCATAAAGGTAAGGGCTGAACAACCCCTCCCACCACCACCTCCAGTGACCAGAACCTGGGTCTTCCCTCTCCAGCTTGCCCTATTACACTTAACCTCAGCTGAAGTAGTCTACTGCATAATCTTAGGCTGGTACCAAACCCACACACCACTATTTGCAGTTCCCAAGACAAGGCAGTGCTTGCACACAGCATTCAGCAGATTCACCCTCTGAACCAATTCGAAGGGAATGAGGTAGAGCTACCCCTAACGGACAGGGAAGGCCTTGCCCTCCTTTTACGACCCTGCAGCCAAGCAGTAGTTGCCTTAATGCCCACTGTCCCGGGGGAAGGGAGCAGCAGTTCCTTTCAACAGCCTCTTCCCAACCTTCCCCATGCAGATAGGGTGGAGGGAAAGGTGTGCTTGTCACAGGCTGAAGCACAGGAAACAAAAATCCTGCGAGTGCACCTGATCCTCACTGCCAAGAGACAACAGCAGTTGGAGGAGGTAAGAATACATGGCAGAGCAATTAAACCTATGGATCATTTAGGTTCTGAAGTATGCTGCTCAGCTCAGTGGGGCACAGACAGCTGAGCATCTCAGTGTTTGCTCAGCAAGCCCTCATATCCAGCTCAAGAGCTGTCCGTGTACACACCACTGCAAGCCATCACCTCTGCTCCCTCACTTTGAACACTCTCCACCTATATTCAATTTTATTCACATTATCTTAAAAACACTTATCCCATCTATTAAGCAAGGAGAAACTGCACACTCTCCTCTGTACTGCAAGTAACTGCTGTACAAAGGGCCCCAGCAGAAACACCATACTTGTATACAGTGGTATTGAACCTCTTCTCTTCTCTCCAGGTGGCACACCAGTCCTGCCAGGTGTGTTTTAGTAGACATGAGCAGTCTAACACAGTCCACAAAGACATGAAAAAACTCAGAGACAAACTGGGTAAAGTTTTTGTGTTCCAGTCCTCAATAAACAGCCACTTTTCTCTCAGGATCCTCCAGAATGATCAGGAACTACTACTGCTTTAGGAAGATGAAAGGCAAAGTCAAGCCAGCTGGCATTTAAAACCTCTGTTGCAGGTACAGATGACACCTGCAAGCCTGTCTGCAGCCCCATCCTCTCCCTTCCACCTAGGAAAGATACACAGTTACCACATTCTGCACTTTTTCTCTTCTGCATCACTAACTAGTGGCAGAGAAGAAATCAAGCTGAGCTTGAGAGAAAGAGCAGCAGTACCAGTGGCTAGGAAGGGTCTCCAATCCCACATTGGAAGCTGAAACCTGGTCATTACCACAAGCATAGCTGTTTGCTCTCTGCATGTCTCGTCTCAGCTGGAGTACTTTCTCTTTCAACTCTGCACTGCCCATATAGTTAGAGTTATTCAGCTCTCCCTGCAGAGCCTGAAAAAACTTGGCCTAGAAAACAACAGAGAAAAGGAAAGTAAGACCCTGAGACTTCCCTTCAGCAATATAAGCCCCTAGAGCCACCAGCATCTCACACACCCACTGAAAGAGCTGCGGTGCTGGGCGGGGCTCCAGAGCTCCCGAATTTGCTCGGGACTCCCTGCACCCCGGGGACTGTTTCTTCTGGTCTTTGGAACACAACTAGAGCCCAACACAGATGTTCACATGCTCTGTGTACTCCCCAGAAACTGACAGCAGGTCAGTACAAGCAACCACTGGGTTGCTCTTAAGCTTTTGCTTTCTTCAACATTCCTCAGAGCTGTGAAGAGGAACTGCAACAGCACAACCCCTTCAGCCCTCTGCCACTTAACAGTATATGGGAAGATTCCCTATATATTTGTCTCACTCAGGGAGCTGTTAGATCTGCTGCTGTGTCTTCAGCACCACCGAAGTGGTCTGTAAGTGAGAAGCATGATCAAGGGACCAAATACAAGTGCAGGCTTACAAAAATCTAGAGTAGAGCAGATACAGAATGAGTTGGTGCCTTAGCTATCCATTGCAAGTACCTCAAATCTAGAAAGTTCCTACAACAGGGAAAATTTATACCAACAATTTCTGAAATGCTTCCAAGTGTACCCCAGGTCTCTTGCCAGGCTGTGATGATATGACTTAAAAGTACAGTGATTCCTCTAGATAGTGATGGTGTTTTATTTTTTTCTTTACAATGGTATTTACCATTTGTCACTACAACAGGATTTCAGTAAAATTTACATTTATTCAGGACCTTCACTGCTCTACAAACAGTAACTTCAAAATCAAAGTGAGGACAGACCTCATATTGCACTTCCAGCCTTAAGAGTGATTCGTCTTAGCCCTATGACAGGAGTGCATCCAGGGTCCTCTGGAATTACTGTGGAAGACTCCAAGAGCTCAATGTTTCCAGAAAATTCAGGCACGCTAACACCCAAGGAAATACAAGCAATGGATATCTGTACAAAACTAGAACTCCATGTGCCTTAAGATGGAGCATTCATCTAGCACACACACACAATTTTAAATTTTTTTTTCAAAAAAAGACCAAAATGCACTTCACCATCCTATCTCTTTATCATCCTAATGCTCTCAAAGATCCAGTAACCTCACTAGAAAGGCATTACAAGTACCTTCAAATAGGGTATCAAGCCAGCTTTTTCCTTCTCCATTTGTTTCTGCTTTCTCAAAGCCCTCTCGCAGATCCTGGGGTTCTGCTCCATGCTTAAGTACAGCTCTTGCAGGCATTGCTCAGTGTAGGTCAAAGACTGCTCCTCAAATTCCTCAGAGGAAATCAGCTTGCAAAATGATATATTAAGGGGGTACTCGTTGTCAAACTCATCCAAGCTCTCCATGCTGTACCTGATCAGAGAGAGAGGGTCCAGCTGTAGGCTCTTCCCAGATGGTGAAGACAAGAGAGACATTTTCTGGTGATGAACTGTGGCCTTCCTTCTGCCCCATCCACAACAAGCAGAGACCTGAGTAACCTCTGCCACGGGGGCTCCCCAGTACCCTCCCTATGGCTACAGTCTCTGTAGCACGATAGCAGCAACTCTGGATGGAATCTTTGGAGCAAAACCTCATCAGGACAGGAAAACTGGGTCAGATACCGTCCCTCAGAGGGGCTCCCTGCCCTCCCCTGACTTCCAGGCCAACGTGACCTCCCTCCCCTGCAGCTCCTGCCCAGAACAGCGCTGGGCAGGAGGTGGCCTTCCCGGGGTGAGTATAAGCGGCTGAGAGCAGTTAACCGCGAGACAAACACCTCAAGCCCCTCACGCAACCACACCCTGAGGGACAGGCACCCCCGAGAGGAGCACCTGCGCTGTAGCCAACGTGCGGGCAGCCCGAGGAGCGGTGCCTCCTCTCCACGCTCACCGGGAGGACGAGAGAAGGGCAGCAGGACCGCCGTGAGGAGACCCCGCGGTGCGGAGCAGCTCCCGTCCCGCCGCCCCCGGCCCCGCTCC
>JAAWXA010000024.1:10091864-10125102 GCA_038090715.1 Florisuga fusca | reverse complement strand
CCGCTCCGCCCACCCAGACGCTGCGGGGACCGCACGGGGGCCCCACGCGACGCGCGCCTGCCGCAGGCCTCGCGCCCGCGCGTTTCCCCAGGGCCAATCACAGCACGCGGTGGCGCCGCACGCGCCACGGGCGACCGTTGGGAGAAGGGGCGGGGACTCAGCCGCCGCCGTTCCCTTCAGCGCCGCCTCATTCCCCTCAGCGCGGCGCAGGCAGCGGGAGGCGGGTGAGGGGTGGTTACAAGACTTTTATTAGTGACAGGCTGGCCCGCAGGGGCAAAGGGGCTATTTGCAGTGTTTAGCGGTGTCCAGTCTCCTGTGCTCGGGATTGTAGGGCGCCTTGGCGAAGCACATGGCAGCGGTACGGTCGCAGTTGCAGATGAACATCTCGCACTCGTTGTTCTTGCCTGGAGGGGAGAGAGCGGGAGCGGTCAGGGCCTGCTTGTCTTTCACCAGCCATGGCAGTGACTCAGGCAGGGGTAGGGCAGTGTCACTGTTGCTGTCATTTTGGGGGTTTGTGTGCTGCTCCACACTTAAGCCTCTGGGCTAGCAATCTATTTACGCCTTCCTCTCTTCCTTGCAGCACTGTTTGCCAGACTACCTGCTATTTTATCCACATTTGAGAGACCTATCAAACTCTTATGCTGATAATGTTTGGCAGAAGCTGTGTAACACCAGTTAGGATGCTGCTTTCTTAGTTCCTGCTGGTAAAGACACTCCCAGAAAAATAGCAGTCTCCTGGAGAGGGGACAGGTGTCCCTCTGTACCAAGATACGATGTATTTTCCATAAATTGTGTGCTGTATAGAGAATACTCACTCTGGTGTCCATGTGGGCATGGCATCCCCATTTCCAACAAGCAGCCCTCCCCCCCAACAGGACTTGTACTGAGCCTTTCTGCCACAAAAGCATCCAGTGCATCACAACCCTGTTCCTTCAAAAGAGGCTGGAGCAACATGTAAAGCAGAGTGACATGGAAGTGGACATACTGTGACATGTAATCTCCTCTTTGGAGCAGCTGAATTTGTACATCTCTGTGTAGGGGTTGTCGAGTAAGAACTTGCATGAGTCTAGTTTAATTGCTTCTGAGTAGCATGCATCATGTACTTGACAACACCTGGGAAATAAGGAAGAAGAAAAGGTCAGAAAATACCAAAAATGCAAACTCTATGGACCTGTAAGACATGTAAGTACACTAGTATTGCTTTGAAAGGGCACTAAACAACCACCAAAAAATGATACCCAGAGATAAGAGGGCAGAGTTCTGCCAGCAATGGTTCAGGAGGTGTCTGGCACAGGGGTACTTGCTGCAGCATCTTCACAAAGCTCTTCACTGGTGCCAGGGAAAGGAAAAGCCAGTGTGTGCCTGACACACCCTGCCAGTGCCCAGAGCTGAAGAGCTAACAGCCAGCACAGCTCCCTGCATCTTGACCAGCAGCCTTGTGTCATCTCTGAACCACCCCTGCCACATCTTAGCAGCTCAGCCCTGCATGTTACTGGTCATGCACTGGGCACTGTGCACAGAGCTTTGGCACAGCACTGTTGCCAAAAAAGAACACTGGAATGAATGCAGTGTAGCTGCCACAGACAAAAAGAGTTGTTTGGATTATATTTTGTCTTATTACTAAGGCATCAAGGTGCGATAGCACACATTGGTCTTTGAAAGTAATATTCATCCACAGATGCCAGAGAGTTTTGTGAACATTTAGAGGCAGGGCCAGCTGCAGTGAAGCTGGCGTGCAGAACCATGAAAGCAAGGAAAGAGCTTGTAAAAGCAGAGTCTTACAAACCTGTCCAGCTCATCCACCGGAGTCCCACTGCCTCCCAAGCCACAGTAACAGCCGTAGTCACCGAAGTCCCACAGGGGATGGCTGGCTGGGATGGTGCATTTGATCATGCTGCGAAGCTCCCACACAGCTCGGGGGGAGACATCAGCACAGGCAGCAGCCCCTGAGGAGACAGGAAAAGGCTGGAGTTAGGTATGGAGTTACCAGCCCAGAGGAGCCCTGGGGGGGACCACCTACACACCCAAGAGCAGGAAAAGCAGGGCCAGGGACTTCATCCTCAATGACTGCTGATGGCAGAGACTGCTGCTAGCAAAAATGCAGCTCTTTATACAACAAGCTCACCTTGACATGAGTGTGAGATAAAGAAGGCAGTATTTATGTTACTAAATCCAGAATTCTTCCATCAGAGGCTGTGGGCAGCAGGTTGTGACATGACCAGTTGAAGGCCAATGGAGTTAAATATCTGAAAGTCAAGGAAGGCAAATATTTACTCCCTAGATTTTTGTTATTAGATTCTTTTATTGCTGTTACTAGAAGCCACCCTGAAAGACTGGAATGTTTTTAAGCACACTGTACTAAAAAATAGTAGCAGTGTGGTAGATACTGGTGCTGGAAACTCTGGCACAACAGCTGATCCTGGCATCCTCTTTGTAGTATCCCACATTATTAAATTCTGTATCTCTATGGATTCCTCTGACCTAATTCAGAGCACAGGTACAGTCATCCTCTTTTCCCAAGTGGCCATTTGGCATTAGCTGAAGTGAAAAAAAATCCAGCTGCTTTTTACTTTGAAATCACACAGGAGGAAATAGGTATCACTAAGCAAGAAGCAGGATTCAAACAACCTGGAAAGCTGCTGTGTCTGTCTTAGACAAGGAACAGCCTCTGGTTTTACGTGACCATGAAGGACTTACACTGGGAATTAACTGGGAATTTTTACACACTCAAGAGATAGATCAACTCCTCACTTTTTAGTAAGATTCTGCATTTACTTTTAAAGCACCAAGTCAGTTTTTAAGAGCAGAGGAAGAGGCAAAGCCCACCAACAGCCTAGTATATATCAAGGTGCTTGGTCATACGTTCAGGGTTCACCACCCTTTGGTAGGTTCTATAGGGGACAGTAAGGACATCTCCCCCCTCACAGTGGCTGAAATTATGCCAGAGTGCCCGTAGTGTTCATAGGACATTGACATATCCCTAGGACATGTAGCTAAATGTAGACATGCTGATGAACAACCAGAACCATTCCGACTTTTTCTGTTCTCTCACAAGTGCTTGATTTTCTGGAATTCCCCCCTCACAGGTTAGCTGAGGTCAAACGTGCTGAGCTAACAGGTTCAAGATTATCGTGTCCCAATAGTGAGAATATTGAACTAATGGCTGATGTGAAGGACAGGCTGTACCACAGTTCAAAAACAATTTAATCTTTTGCCCACAGATCAATCTGCTGACTTTCCCTCCAGTATCCACCTAAGTGTTCTCTCTTTTGCTGCTTTGGCCACCTTTACCCTTTTGAATTATTATTTCTCTGTTCTCTTACCTGTGAACTGTAAGACTCTGTGGTTCCTTCTTACACTTCTCAGCCTGATTCATTATTGATGCTGCCAAGAAAACTTCTGATAAAGTTGCCTTTTAAGTCACAAATCAAGAATATTGTCGTATCTTGGATCTCATATGTTTTAATTCAAGAGCATAACCAAGTGTGGGAAAGCAAGCACATGAACATTACAAGATTATTCCATGAGAAAAATCCCATCAGGCTAAAGATTTTTCCACCAATGCTAATTTTGGCTTCCCCCAGCCTGTGCTGCATACAAAGCCCCTGGTCCTCAGTATGCTTGTGAGGACAGCTCAACTTAAAACCATTTCCTAAATTCACAGGCTTGAACCATAGGTAATTTTTGAGAATTCTCTGTAACACTTGTTGTACAGATTTATTTACTGTTCTACACTGTTAGAATTAACCTTTCTCTTGTAGTATTGTCTATTAAGGCCTTTTCTTCCCTTCCCATCTCCATATTTTATTTTCTTAGATCTAGCCTCCTTAGTCCACCAGTCATTAAATCCAGAGCACCTGAGCTGAACTTCTAAGCACCCCATCATCTCCTGCTTTCTTGAACCTACATGTATCTATACAACACTCCTGTGACATAGAGAAGAGCCATGATCACTCTTAAAACCAGATCTGCCTCATTATTAACTGGGCCACTGCCAAAGGCTGGGAGCAGAAAAATCCAAGCCCTGCTTGGGGCTTTTATCCCAATGGGCAGGATGTGGCTCCTGCCAGACCCAAGTTCACCTGAAATCTCCTCCATTTGAAAATCTCCCATCCCCAAACACAGACAGAAAAGGACAGTTTTCAAATAATTTATTAGGAATTTAAAACTGAAATCTGGAAAAAGGGTTACAGGTGTGGAGAGAACAAACATCGGAGTGTAATAACTTACTGGCTTAAAAACACAGCTTTATTTCTTTTAAAAAAAATGCCCACCCTGAAACCGGAGCCCCAGCCTCCAGGCAGTGGCAGCACTGGCCAGAGAGTGAATCCCAGCCCAGCAGCAGCACAGCTGCCCTCGGGTGTCTGGAGGGGGCACGGGAGCAGTTCAGCGCATACACCAAGAGGGAGGAAAGCGCTGGCTGCAGACCCAAATTTGAAGTATATAGAATAAAAATAAACCCAATAAAATGCAGCTCTTCTTTAATTAGGAAATATTTAAAAAAACAGACATACAGACTCTTGTCTCAGTAACAAAAATTATTGCTTTGTGTTTTCAGTACGAATCTGTTAAGTACCCTCTGACCTAAACAGAACTCTCCAAACGCATCACCCAGGTCAGGACAAGCCCTGGCGGATGGGGGAGGGATGGAAGAGAAGAAGGACTCTGTGGCCCTCCCAGTCCTTTTCTAAATGCCCTTCTCCCTTACAGGGGCTCAGTTTGGGGGAAGGGAGGGAATGATTTTTAAAACTTAAGATGAAGCTGTTATTTCCCTGGGAAAAGAGTTTGGCTGCATCTTAATAAAAGGCTTAATCACCCCCTTAACAAGGTCTTTGGTTCACTGAAATCCGGACCCAAACCTGCCCCTGTGCTTCTGCAGGAGGCTTCCCCTGGCAGGGGCCTGTTTGCAGGGCCTGCACTGTGCCAGGGGAGGCCCCAGCAAGTTCTGGAGAAGGAGCAACCCCACACAGGACAACAGACAAATTCCCACAGTCTTCAGAACATAGAGTAAAGCAAATGGGAAGCTGCAATTCTATAATTCATATAATCCCTGAGAAGCCCTTAACCCGCCCCCAAATCACCACCCTAATGCTTTTCTCCCCCATTAATGACTCCCCAACCCCAACACCCTGCCCTCCAGAGAATGACCACCCATATCTCCCTCAGC
Source organism: Florisuga fusca (assembly GCA_038090715.1). Classification (NCBI taxonomy): domain Eukaryota; kingdom Metazoa; phylum Chordata; class Aves; order Apodiformes; family Trochilidae; genus Florisuga; species Florisuga fusca. Next base: position 10,119,935 of record JAAWXA010000024.1, on the reverse strand, counting down.
CCTGGCTGGACACCCCTTCCAATACCCTGGCCTCCAGAGGAGGATCCCCTTTCCCAGGAAATCTTGACGCGAGTGATAGTGTTTGGAGAGTGAATTCCTTTCAGAGTAACCAAGACAAGCAGTGGCAGTAAAGCCCTTTACCTAAAGCCCAACCAGAGGCTGGCACTACGGAGTCCAGTGATGGAGTCTGTACATCGAGCGATTGGAAGCAGCTTTAACCCGCTCAGCAAAACAGCCAATGGCCGATACCTTTCACCCCCCTCCCTCCCTCCCCCACCCCCCCTTTCATCTCATCAGAGGTCTTAAAATCTTACAGTAAAAGGTGTACAAAAAAAGAACGGAGTCCTGTCAGGATTCTGCTGGAGAGTATTGCTCACACTGCGGCACCAAGTCCAGGACCTGGAGCTGCTCCTTGGAACCAGGCTGCAGGAAGCAGCCAGGTTCAGCTCACAATATTTACATATTATACAGGAGGAAAAAGAAAACCCCATGTAAAACTAAACCTAGGAAAAAAAAAATCTTTCAGCTGTAAGGATAGTGTTTTTCACTTAGCAAAATATACATTTGTTTTGTTCCATAGCGATGTCCAACGTTTTCGGATCCTTAGAGTTTCACACTTTTCCAAGCCTCAGATTTACAAAACAGAAACAATTAAAAACAGTTTCTTTAAAAAAAAATAGAAATACATCAGTTCCTCTCAGCCTTTTCTCTCTGTGTCTCTTTCTTCCCTTCAGAACTGCATTCTTGTTACATACCGTGCTTTAAAAACACTGACGACAACAACAAACAGAGCTGAAAATATTCAAAACAGTTTCAAAGCCAAATAAAAATACTCCTCAATAAAAACTACCTAACACAATCACAAAGCCAATTCATAAAATATGTCTACTAGCTCGGGAAAGAGCAAACAACAAAAAGAAGGGGTAGCCCCCCAAAAAAGATAAAAAAATAAAATAAAAAAATAAAACTAACAGCTAATAAAATAAATAAAAGAAGAATCGGTGGGCTGGGGGCAGGGAGGAGAGAAGCGTAAACCATCGGTGGTTAGTAAGAAAGCGAGATGATCTCCTTGGGTTCAGTCCAGTGTGATCTGGTCAAAGGGAGAGATCAGGGCAGGGTGGCAGGAGCCTGGCAGCCAGCCGGCAGTGTGCAGTTTGATTCAAGAAAAAGGGAACCTTGGCTCATCTCCCGAGGCTCACCAGATCCTCCAGCCGCTGTCCTCGGTTGGGTCACTGGGGAATCTGTGGGACACAGCAGGGATGGGAAGGGACAGGATCTAGAACAACCAACAGCTTTTCTCTTGGGGTTTTCTTCAGGTGTGATCTGGCAGACTCGATACCCAAACACTGATTTGCTCTGCATCTTGCTGGCACGATGCCAAGGATGCTTCCATCTTTAATGGTCATGTGAAGGCCTGGGAAACAAGGACCCCAATGCCATGCAGACTGCCTGCCCCAGCCTGTGGAACTCCTGCCCCCTGGGAGGGCTGTGACACACTGGGGTTCAGCTGTTTCTCCAGCACTTGGCTCAGTGCAGCCCTGCCAAGCCACCACAGGCTCCAGTCTGGACACTTTCCTACAAGATTCTGCCCTCCTTTTTGAAAAGCTGAGAGGTTTTAAAATTATTTTATTTTTAAGCCAACTACAGCCGCATTTGCAAAGCAAACAGACACCATCCACCAGTTCCCCTCACAGGCCCATCAAAAGAAACAGAACTGGTCACTCAGATTTCCCTTCCACCCAGGCAACAAAAGAACAACCTCACTCCCCAGCGACAGTGGTCTCAGTGGCAGTGAGAACAACTACCTGCACACAGAGCCAAGTCTGTCTGGGTTCTGATGCTGCCCAACCCTGCAGGGGTTCCAGTCTTAGGAGTCTGAGGTAGGAACCCAACCTGCCCAGCTTCTGGTGCAGGAGAGCCTCAGGGTGGCTGCAGGACTCCTCCTGCAGGCTAGATCAGGCCAGTGAGCCCCACAACAGCATCCACAGCTCCTGCTGAAAGCACAGGGGCCAGCTCACAATTTAACTTATTACCCATTCCTATAAGCTCTCTTACCTCCTGCCTCCTTGTCCCCCAGCTTCAGTGATACCCATTGGTAAAAGCTGTTGCAATCAAGGGACCCTGAAAAAAACAAAACAAAAACCCCCAAAACAAACAAACAAACAAAAAAACAAAACCAAAGAGTTAAATCCCCACTCTTAAACAAACAAATGAAGAGTAAAGAAGAACTACTACCACAACAAATTTAGTCACAGCCTAGATGCTGCAAAAGGTAGTTACAGGTGCCAGGTCTAAAGAGAACATCATCCCCAGGACACTGTGTCAGAGCCAAAATGGGGTCTTGGAAAGTCTGTGCCATATGAGGGAAAGGCCTGAACACCAGGACCTTGACTGATGGCCAGTGACAGCCACCAGAGGCCAGGGATACAGGCTCCAAGGCAACTGCTGCATCCTGCACCAGCCGCCTGCAGTCTGGGGCTCCGAGGTAGCACGGTTATCAGCCAAGAATTGTCCACCACCCAACACTGCTCTCCTTCATCACCACATATAGATGAAGCCCCTTGCCCTGGCTCTGCCACTCTCCATCTTCCTCCCCCTGCACAGAGCCCAACAGGGAACACTCACCCCTAGGCTGTGGCCGAAGCCGGTGCTGGGGGCTGGGCTGGCAGCGCTGATGTAACTGCTGACCCCTGAGTCCTGGTTGGCAGCTCCATAAAGCTCTGCCATTGGGCCAGGGCTGGTGGTGCCCAGAAACCCACCGGTGCGACTGGGGGTGGAACCTGGAGGAGGAGGCAGAAAAACTACAAAGTGAAGTTCCTCAAAATCAAGCCCCATCCCATGTCCCTCCCGCAGCCCATCGCAAGCCGCTGGGACAGGAGGTGGCAGTTACCTGTCCCTCGCACCACGGCCGCCGCAGCCGCTGCTGCTGCCATTGGTCCATAGGCAGTGAGGGGGATTGCTGCAAAAGAAGGAACAGGCATTTCAGGGGCACTCTGGCTACATGGGAAACTCCTCAACAGCAGCTTTTGTTTCCTGCTGCAAAATACCAGGCCCACACAGACGTATCAGCTTAGTGCATCACACAGGACATCCAAGGATGACAATAGGAGAGTGCACAGCTCTGCGTTTACTGGTGTCCCTTTGTCCAGAAAATGTCCATGAGAACCCACTGGCCAGGCTCTGCTAAGCCCACAGCCTGGAGCAGCTGAGGGCATGATGTGGAAGAGCTTAAGCAAAAGTGGACAGTTTCAGATGTATCCTGATGCTACTCAGCTTGCAAGATGCAGTTAATCTGAAGCTACAGATCCAGACTTTGGTTGTAAAGGTGGAGAAACAGAGCAGCTGCCAGCTCAGAGTCCTGAGGCTCAGCCCATCATCTCTGTCCCTTGGTACTATTCTTGAGTAACAGTGTAACAGCCTCTGTCTCCCTGCTTCTCTAAGATGCACCATCCTCCCTACCCTGAGTTTTGCTTCTGAACTGCTCAACCCCTTGCTGTTCACCACAGAAGAGCAGGAAACATACACCTAGGGAGCAGGAACTAGAAATGGCTTAATTAAAACAGTAAGTCTTAATTTACACATAGTAGTTCTAATTCCCAACTCTGTTGCCACAGGCATCCAGCCCTCAGGGCAGGAGGCATCTAGCCAGTATGTTTCTCTTTGCCCTTAAAATGACTGGGTCAGCATTTCATGCTTCAATGTGAAATTCACTGTGATTCTGTTTAGAGCACCATAAAAAGAGGTCAGAACAAATCAATCGTGTTAAGGCTGAAGCCCAGGCTAGCTTATAAGGGAATATTTAGTAGCAGGCACCAGCCTGTTTCAAACACACGTCATATGAAGCCTGTATCTGGGTTAGCCACTCATTACAGGCCCTGGGCCAACACAAGCATGCTGCTGCTTCACATCACCCCCAACAACGCTGTTCCAGGGAGGAAATGCTGCTGGCAGCTGTCCTCCTGCCCTGTCATTGCTTTAAATCCCTAAACGAACAACTGAGTTTTCGTAAAAACACAGTTTTACTGAGAACAGAGACAAGGTCTTCTCAAAAAGATACCATTTCGTTTTCCAGAAAAACCCTTCTGGCCTTTGCACCAAGACACCAGGTTTGTGTGGTGAAGGCAAAGCATCTGCACGTTTGCTCCCTCTGTGTTGGAGCAATCATCCCTGCTTGTGCCATTCCCTCATTCAATTCCACTTGCCAAGCCCATCCAGCACAGCCCATTTACATGCACGTATCCACTTGAAGGCACAAGAGCCCTCGAGCACTGCACAGCTTGCTGGGCCTTTGTTGGAGTGAGGGGGGCCCTGCCCTTGGTGGGACCCACTCCAGCCCATACATGGGAACTGCAGCTCGTGGCCCAGCCAAGAGGCTGCAGAGCGGCTGTTTAGCAGTAGGTAAGCGTAACGGGAAGGGAAGAATGCCATGATCCCCAGCTGGTCCTTCAGTGAGACACTCAGGACTGTAAGCTGACATGGCACCCAGCCAGGACAGCAGCATTAATAACTTCTTGTTGTACAGATCCCTGGTGCACCCCAGCCACCAGTGACAGCCAGGCCCCGGGTGATCCCCCTCCACCAGGAAAAGGCACAGCCAAGGATGGACCTTGGAGAGAAACTCACTTTTGGCAAATCCCTCATGTTCCTCTATGAATTTTATGGGTTTTGCTGAAAAATGCACATGTAAATAAACAACTGGATCCACATCTCCTCTGCTTGGCAACCAAAAGGCTCAGAGGTGGGGGTCAGGTGTTTATGCAGTTGCATATCTGGTGTCAGAGAAGGGTTTTACTAAGAGGGAGCTAGTCTCCTCCTAACTTCCTCAGGGCAGTTTGTTCATTAGTGGCTGCCAACCTCAGCATCCTCAGGAACAGAGAACACCTGAGGACTGACATGGTTATGTGCCACAAAAATGTCCTTTCAAGCCTGTTGGTTCTGTTAATTCCAGGAAAGCTTCTCAGGGAGCTTTTCCACAAGCCCAATCGCAGAGAGATTCAAACCCTGAAAAAGGTCAGGACAAGGAAGCACTGGAGAGGAACACCACAGAAAAGAGATGGCACACGGGGAGCAGGGTGCTACATGAAGCTGCTTTTCTACAACAAAAACCATGGACACAACAAAGCCAGGGATAACATGGCCATGGAAGGGAAAGCGGACAGAAGGAGCATCACCTACAGAGAACACACTGCACACAACCCAGGGGCTGAGGATCCAGAGGATATTTGCACTGTGAGGACACTCAGCCAGGACTAGGCCCTGTAGAGTGGTCTTCTGCCCTCGTTTCACTCCCTACAAGCACTGCAGGGCTTTGTACAGCCCCAGCACACTTGCTTCTGCCTGGGAGTAGCTAGGCAGTTGCAGCACCAGGAGAAGGGAGAACATTCCCTGCAGCCCCTCCTGCACAGGGAAATGGGATTAGATTAGCCAGGAGTGTCCCCACACCCTCTCCCTCCTCCCAGCACTCCAAATCTTGTCCTTGCAGCAGCTCAGGTTAAGGTAATTTGGAGACCTTTGAGAAATCACCCTGCTCTCAGGACTTTTCCATGTCTGATTTACATTCAGCCTGGGGCAAGGAGCTAAAAACGAGGCAAGCAGCAGGAAACACCAGCTAAGGATTACATGCCTTCATTTGGTCTGAGCTGCATTGCCCTTCTAGAAGGCAATACACATGGCTCTGATTGCTTCTCCATCTTTCCAGCCACAGCTTTGGAAGGAGCTTGTACAGATGGAAGAGGAAATAAGGACCTGGTTTCCAGTCTAATTGCCCCAGGCTGTGGAGCAGCAACATGACTGGCACAGCCCAAAGCCACCTCCTTCCCTTCTTCCAACTTGTGAGTTTAGGAAATGAGCGGGACTGACCTGTGAGCTCAGGGAGGACGGGGGCACTCGGGAGAGGGGTCCGCTCTACACGGAACTCTAAAAACGAAATGCAAGACAGCTTAGGAACTCATCAAATGCCCCAAAGGAGACCCCACAGAGAGGTGGCAGTGGGGTCTGCTGGAGGAGCAGCCTGCAGCCAGACTGTGACCAAACCAGTGTCTTCTTTAAATGAATTTACAGCTGATGCTGAAAGGTGCTGGACTCCTGCCCTGGAGACTGAAAAGATCCATTTATCCTCAGAATAAACCTGGCCAAGGCAGGGCAAGTGCAAGCTTCACTGTGTGGCCTCAGGTCATCCCTGGAGCACTGCTCTGTGACCCACCCAATCGCTGCAATGCCAGAGGGTGCTCAGTAGGTGCCACATGTGGGAATGAGTTTACAATGAGGCACCCAAAGCCACTACAATTGAGACCCATAAACTGGGCTCACAGTGAGCTTCCAGGCAGCTAGGAGGCAACAGCAACTTTCAGCCACAGTCAGCCTGGGCTCACCTCAGATGAAGAGGAACAGCCCCTAACATCAAGACTTCATATATAAATCATCACACCGAGGGAGGGATGGAGAAAGGGAGGGGTGCTCAGAGTTGCCACCTGTCTAGAAAACAGCAAGACAGCTCTTTCCTGCAGCGTGCCCTGCCTTGTTCCCTTGCTTCAGAGATCAGGAGGGAGAAGAGGCAGCAGAAAGCTCTGAGCAGCTGCAGCACAGTAGGTTCCAGCCATTGATCGCAGAGTCCATGTTCTGAGCACATGGAGGGGCTGGGAACTTGAAACCACCCAGCTTGTGGGGGATCTGCAGCCCACAGCCCCAGCAGATGTTTTCTGGAGGCTGTGAGTGGTCCAGGCACTGTAGTGTTGCAGGCACTTTCATTTTGGGTGCCTAGGAGTTCCCTGGCCCATTGAAAGCCGTGTCTTAAAATCTTGTGCTGCTTTTGGAACAGTGGCAACTCTGACACAGACAAACACAGACAAAGGCAGCGAGACAGGCAGAGCTGCAGGGGCCCTTCTGTGTCACAGCAGCAGCCCTATGCAGGAGGTGAACATAAAGGGCATCAGAGCAGCCTTGGGCTTTTCCTGCCACTGGAGTGCAAGGATAATCCTAATGAAGGACAGGCTCTTCCCACATATTCCAGGGCTTTACTCCTCCACCTTCCGCATCCATCTCTTAAGGTACAGAAAGACCAAATGGGGTAAGGACGAAAGGGGGAGAGCCTGGGTCATGGATCATGCCAGGGACTCCTGTCACCTGAAGGCAGACCAAAAAACCAAGCGAGGAACAGCACTTACCAGGGAACTGGTAAGTGTAGCCAGGTGCAATGCCAGTGTAACTTCGACTCGCGTAAGTGGCAGCTTGGAAGCCTGGATAACCTGGGGGAAGAGAAAAGTGCTCTGTTACTGCAAGCTCACAGGGTCCTTGTCCTCAGTGCCTGGCTGCTCACAAGCAGCATGACTATTACTGTTGGAAGGCATGAACAGAGCTAATAGTAGAAACTCCAGGAAATTGCTGGGCAGAGTCTGCACACATGCAAGTCTGGAGAAGAGGCCCACTTAATTTTTTCCTCACTCCAAACACATGAGGACATGGAGGTTTCTTTCTCAGAAACTCATAGCTCTGCAGACTAAGGCTTTCTGATGCATCAGCTGGATTTACAAATGGGAGGAGATCAGGGAGGTGAGGCCATTTGAACAGCTGAATAACTGAGTCACTTTTGAACTAGAAGTGCTGGAGAATGCAGGCAGAGCGCTTCTTCCTGGTGCTGGGTGGAAGGACAATCCCTGCTGTTCCCTGGGAAGCTGACCACCTCTACAGAACAAGCCTGTGAGAACACAGGACATTGACTCAGAGATGAATATTTGATCTGAGATCTCCCAAGACAAGAGTATGTGGATTTCCCAGTGGCTCAGCTTGAGCCCTGCTGCTTAAAAATTCAGGTATCTTAGAAAAGGCAAAAGCACAAAACCTCTGGCTGGAGATTTATTTTTCTTTGGTAAGTCAAGTGAAAACACTGAGGGAAAAAATGCCCTTTTGGGGGCTTTGTTCAGTAACTGACTGCTACTCGGCAGGCTTAGCAGGGAGAGCCAGGCTGAGTACACCCAGCCCAGCAACACCAGCAATAATCCTAAGTAAATAGTGTGCTCTGGGTTCAGCTCCAGCCTGGCTAGAAGAAGGGAAAGAAAACAGGAATAGCACCCATATGGAAGGATCATGCTTGACTCTTAGATCCAGGCACAAGAGTTTATGGATCTCAAAGGCTACCAAGGATTTTTTTTCTTTATTACTCTTTCACCTGAGCACATTTGCTTTAGAATCACTGACATGCATCAAACTCAGCCTGCTTGTCAGTGATTTCTCCTTACAAGACAGCATCTTGTCCCCGTTGTAAATGTATCATTTCCCTTGCAATGCTGGATACTTGCTGTCCCTGAGAGGTAGGCAACAAACTAGAACTTTCAGGGCATTTTAATAACGGCAGTAAGCACGTGTACAGACCACTGTGTCAAGTGGAAGGTTGGGGGTTCTTTAATCAATGAATTCATCCAAAAGCCTGCAGGAGCTTGGGAGGAAGATGCCTGGGCACAGGTTACTGCACACTGGGCTCAGCTGTGTAGTTACACCCAATTCCACGAGGGGCATTACCGAATCACAGTCTATATGCTGTGGCACTGCGGGGTGTGCCCGGCCGGCAGTGACAGAGCAACAGGGACAGCTTTGCAGTTTCTCCAGGTGCCACCAGAGGGCAAGTTGTGATTGCAAACAGGTCCCGGCACCCCATACACAGCGTCCCCGGCCTCGCACCAGGGAGAGCTGCCCTTGGCGACCCTGCCCGCTCAGAAGAAAACCTCCAAGCTGCTGCCTGCCATGACCAGGCGCTGGAGAGATCTGTCCTTGGCCTTACCCAGCATGCCGATCCCCAGCATGAAGGCATCCATCCCGTAAGGCATGACTCGGGACCGCCCTCGTGCCGAGCCCGTTGGGGACATCACCTCCTTCGGCTGAGCTTTTTTACACTCCACCTGCCACAGGAAAGTCAGGATCAGACTCGGCCATCACCGGCACCGCGCTGCCGCACCGCACAGGCAGCTCAGCACGATGGCACTCCCCAGCCCTGGCCACCTCCAGCACCTCTCCTGCCGTCCTTCCCTGTCCTGCTGTGTCCTCCCTGTCTCTGGATTCCCCACTGCCCGACTTTTCACTCCCTCTGCAGCCACCCTGGGCAACAGGGAGCTCAAACACTGCTTCTGTACACCTGGAGCTGCCCTCAATGCTCTTGCTGGGCCCTGCAACTCAAAGCCCAATTTTCCTGATTTCTGAATAAAGGTAAAACCTGACCCCTTCCCAAGCCATCAAGAGGTTTCATGTAACTTCAAAACCTCCAAGTACTGCACAATTCCTTGTTACAGTTAGCAAGTCTCCTTGAAAGCTCACTATTGTGCTCCACACAGAGTCACTTTCCCAGACTGGGTGCTGTGATTTTGGAGAAAAGATTCAATCCAATTCCCCACAGCAGAGAAAGTGCATTAGGACCCAAGTGCCTCACACCCTGCACCTGTGTCATTTCCCCCTTCTCTATGCATTGCCTCTGTCCCTCCTGCCCCAGACACTCACCATTTTGTTGTTGATCTCATGGAAGTGAATTTCACACACTTTTTCCACAATGTCTTCACTTTCAAAGGTGACAAACCCAAAACCTAAAGAAAAGGCAAAACTCCTTGATCAGGTCAGAGCTCTGCAGTTTCTACCCACAATCCACATCTTTTTATTGGCATGAGAAGGAGCCACAGGCTACTAGGACAGTATAATCAGCCCTTCCTAAAGCAGCTGTCACTTCTTTTTCCTCTCCAGCAAATCCTACTTTTATGCACAAGAAGAACAGAAGAATTCCCTTACAGATTCCCCTTTCCTCTTCAACCTGTACTTCCCATCCTCTCTGAACCCAACTGCTCTCAAAACCAAGTTGTAGGGGGTTTTTTAACTTTGCTATTTGCAAGGCAAACCACATGGCTGACAATGCTGGGGAGGATCCCAGCAGCCAGATGATCACACAAAGAGTCAGAGGAGAAATGAACAGCTGCTTGCCAGGACATCCCCATCCTTGCTAAACGCACCCCCACCAGCAATAACACCCTGAACATTTCCTCTTCAGTCACTGGTCATAAAGCCTGGTACAAGCAGGCAAATCTCAGCAATGCAGTTGTACAGAGCAAGCCAGATATATACAAGCAAAGCAATTTGCAAAGTTTCACCAAAGCAAGGTTAGTACCTGGGGTAAGACAGGACAGAGTGTTCCTGGCCCATGGCCCACACTCACACCTCCCTTCTCTCACCAACCCCTTTGCTGACAGTTTTGGCAAAGAACAGCTTGGGTGGGCAGACTGAACTCCTCTCAGCTGACTGCAGCCGTTTCCGGAAAAGTGAGGCAGGTGGGAGGATGTCTTTAAGCTTGCCTTACCAGCAAGCTGGGGTTAAGCAGAACTTTCTGCTTTCCAGAACTGACTAATTCCATGGTGCTTTAAATTAACTTTTAAAACCAGATGGGGATCTGCTGCCCAGAATGACACTTATTTCTCCATACTGCCAGAAAAGGCTCTTCATAAACTCCTCTGTCTGCCTGTGCCTAGGTAGTTTCACACCATTCACCTCAATGCCCATGAGCAGAGGAGCCTGGGAATTCAAGAGCAAAACCCTGATGCTGAGACCAGTCCTGAGCCCCATCACATCTCAACTGGGGCTGCTGCACCCTGGAAGGAGACCCACAGCAGCTGGCAGCTCTCCCTGCTCCTTGCAAAATGCCCAACAACTCTTTAATGAAGTAGTGACTGGGAGGCACCCATAGGGCAATGGGGGTTAACAGTTCTTCCCTCTTAAGAAGAAGCTGGAATATCCTAGGCCAGGCAACCACAACACATTTAATGGCTTTAGAAAACAGCAAAAATATGAAGGGCTGACAGTGTAGTGAGAGCTGAAAGGAACACTCCCTCAGTGCTCTGGGGGTAGAGGTGCTTGGAAGTGATTCAAACAACGTATGGGCATAAGAGTGGCTCAGCACAGGGCTCTGAGACACCAAAGCTAGGTTTGCAGGTTAAGTTGTTACCAACAAATCTCTGAGCTGGTGCACTGCTAGTGCTGAGCCCTGTCATGCCCCAGGGCAGTTTGAAGACTCCCAGGGAGAGCAGGAGGCAGGAACACCCACGGGTGGGCAGAGTCCAGACAGCACAAATATTACAGACTTGCTCCCATTCTGTAACTGAACTCCACCAGAAAGACCCAGATAAGAAAAGGTGACACGGGAGCATAAGCGGGCTCCAGGCCGAGGAAGGGGCAGGCACTCTTCAGGCTCTTGTGTCAGCTTTCCCAGAGCTCATATTACTCAGGACAAGGTAAGACACGGAGGGGGCTGCCTCCTCTCACATATCTGCAACTCGGCGAGTTTACAGCACAGGAAATGCACTGGACAAAAGCTCTCTGTGCTGCAAGGGATGCTGGTAAAGGATGCAGATGCAGAAGTCTGCAGGCAAGATAAAGAGCAGCTGCGACCCGCATGCCCTGCTGCTGGGATACTAACCCCTCCCTAGGCAAGGCGGGAGGCAAACCCTCCACAGTTCCCCCTCCTACAGCAGAACTGCTCTCACCTCGGTGTCTGTTGGTTGTCTTGTCGAACATCAGCATCGCGTCGTCCACCTGCAAAGAGAAGAGCTCCGGATTGGGTTATTGCCCTTGCCAAGAGCATCCTCCATCACATTTGTGCAGAGGTTCCCAGGCCTCCCCAAACCAGAAGGGGTCAAGACAAGAGCTCCCATCCCCAAGGAGAGAAGGTGCACACACCAGCTACCAAATCAGGCACATCCCCAGGCCTCAACGAACACAGTCCCCCACCAGCCCGGGGCAGGTGCTGCCGAGCTGGGCCCCCTCAGCCCGGCCCCTGGCAGCAAGCGACCCCGATTGTTTGCCTGCGGCTCCAGCCGGGGGGCAAGGAGCAGGGAAGGCATTGTTCCCAAATCCCGGCCTCAAAGGAGAGGAGAATTAAAGGGGGGGAGAGAAGCAAAGCTGGAGAGGAGAGAGGAATAAGGGGCCTCCCAGCGACAGGGGAAGCGGAGGCCTCAGACAACAGAGCCTGCCTGGGAAAGCTGGGAAGGACCCCCGCCCCCACCCCAGAGGAGCCTTTCCTCTAAGTGAGGTTTCCCACTGCTGGAGGCTGTAATTAGAGCAAATTTACTGCAAGGCCTGAGCAGGGCTGCCTTCCCGGGGGGAGGGGCGGCCGGGCCCCATCCCCCAGCCGGCCTGGGGCTGCTCTCCTCCCCGGGGAACATCACCGCCTGGTGCCACCTTTCCCCCCCATCTTCCCATCTTCCAGCCGGGTGTTGCCTGGGCAGAGACACATCTGCCCTCGCCGAGCAGGGTTAAAAAATACACTTCAATCCCCTCTATGTAAGCCCCGGTGTAAACCTGTCCCACTGACCCATCCCTCCTCTCTAATACCACTGCCTTAATCCGATTATGAAACTGGACATGCAAGTGCTCCGGGGAGGCAGTGGCAGTCTCCGGACAGCAGCTGCCCCAACCCTCCTCCTCCTCCTCCTCCTCCTCCTCCTCCATACAAGACCACTGCTCCCCGAGCAATGAGCCACACACACCCTTGACTCCGTGGAATGATTACTCCCTTGCCTTGCTCCTGGAAATCATCTGCACTGCTGCCTGCTCCAGAGCAGCCGCACTGGCCAAGGGCAGAGCAATGGCTGCATCCCAGTGCAGGCAGCCACTGGCTTTGCCAACAGCCCTGGCCAGGGAAGGAGAAGGGCTCCTAGCCTCAGACCCTGATGAGGGTCATCATCACCTCATCTCTGATGCCCTTGGGCTTGTCCAACACATGCAACCCCTGAGAACCAGTTGACAGCGTGGCTCCTGCTCAACCTGTTCCAATTCAGCCTTCCTCAACCAAGTCAACAAAAACCTTAGAAATGTACCAGGCATCCAGAGGCACAGGGGACACAAGACTTCTCACAACCCCGAAGCAACTCCTCAGCAGCTTCCCAAGACAGCCAGAGATCATGGCAGTTCATAACACTGCCAGACCCCATGGCTGCTGACTCCTGCCCCTGCACCACTTCCCTTCGTGGTGCCAGCACAACTGTGATGCGCTGGGGGGAAACCTGACATGGCTCTTGAATAGTTCAAGAGGTTTTACTGTCTGCTTTCATTCACTTTTTCAGCTCAGTTCCTCCACACAGTTTGCAGGACAGTGTCCTTATTCCTAACTGTCCTTATTCCCAGTAAATCCTGGGAGAAAGCTGTGTTAACCAGACCCTGTGGTGGTGCCACCCCTAAACACTTCAACTTAGGTAGCTGGAGGCCACAAACCCACCGTGATGAGAGAAAGAAAAACCCAACAAAGATAAGCACAGCCCAGCTGCTGACTCTGTTTAACCACCCCAGCAACCACCACTTCTTCTCAGAGTCTGGACAGTCACAAGCAGCAGAGCCCAGTACATGTTCACAAGCAAAACCATCTTAGAGCAGTGTCCTGGACAATGGCTGGGTGCTCCCTTGGTGCTCAAGAACTCAGAGCTGGGAGACATACAACCACTTCATCCCAAACCACACTGAAAAATGCAGCCTGTCTGAGCCTTTTTCTAAGTTTCTGCTGGTGTTTAGAGATCAGGTCTCTACCCAGCACCCCCAATGTACTCATCTCAAAAAAAGATAATAATAACACATTCTCTACTGAAAAGCTGTTTCTTGCCATGAACTAAATGTAAGATAGACAGACAGATAGATAGGTGTATCCATACACAACAGCCTCACACCACTCAACTCTAAGGCCCGAACTCTGTGCATGGCTACAGCTGGTGGTTTTTATTGCCAATAAGACTTATAATATTATGAGCACCTTCTCGTCTTCTTCCAAGACAACAGGTGCGATGAGTTGGGTGGTCTTAAACTGCACACAGACAGTGCTGTGGGATAAAGCAGGGCCCTGCAACCACAGGGGGATGCAGAAACAGAAATGGAACCTAGGGAACAGGCTGCAGCCTGGAGCACACTGCAGAGCCAGGAGAAAGGCCACAGGGATAAGCCATTTCCAGCACCCTATCCAGGGAATCCGGCTTGATGCCAGACCCCTCCTAGCCACCACCTCCCTCGCTCTGGAGCCAGGTTCAGGGGACGAGGCCCAGCTGCTTCGCTCCCAGCATCACCCAAACCACCCACACAGGACCAAAACCCAGACCCCTCAGACAAGGTGCTGGCATGAATGGCAGCCCCCGACGGGGGCAGCTATTGTGGCAGGGAAACCACGGCCCCCATCGTCCCCGTCCACCCCCCACCCCTCCCCAGGGGCCCTTCCCGGCTGGGCCGCGCTGGGCCCNCCCCCCCCTTAAATAAATATTTGTTCCAATTCTTTAAACACAGCCAAAGCAGCAGATCACTTTACCAGAAAACTGTTTAGCTTAGTGGTCAAGGCTTTCTCCCAGGGAATGAATTAACTTGCTGGTCCATGCTGCAGTTATCTAACACTGGAGGTTAGAAGTTCAAGGTTTGTTAATTTTAAGGAATGATGTCTCTCCCCATGTTTAACCATGGGGGTCAAAAACTTTAAGGGAAAAAGGGTCCCAAGACAGGCACTCTTCTGCTCTAGGTGTTTCCTTCCCCAGGAACCCTACCACAAGAGACCACTACCCTGGCAGGTACTTGGTAGTTTGGGTACCCCCACCCTGAGCTTTAAACCCAAGCTGTTCAACATCACCTCCTCTCAATTGTCTCCAGCATCTCTCTTGCTTTGGAAAACCAAATGGGAGTAAAAGAAAGATTAAAGCTTTGGCTCAGTAGACATAGCACATTCAGAAAGTGAAAAAATATTTGTCTCTGGGAAGGAAGCTCTTCTCCAAGGATCTGGATCTGCCACTTCTGAGACCTCTTGCAGGAAGGCAGCACCTTCCCAAGAGAAGGAGATAAGTCCTTCTCAGACCAGCACCTGGTTTTGATGGGAGCAGTGTGGTTGTGACAGGAAGAAAAAGTGACAGTCGCAGGTTTCAGAGAGAGACTCCCTGCCAAAGCAGCTCTCAGCCTAGCCAAAGTATTCAAGTGCACAAATACGAGGCATTTCATACCAAAAAGGAATGCTGCATCCAAATCAGGCCAAAAGGTCTGATTGTTTTTTTCAATGGCTTAGTCCCACTCTAAAATCTTTCAGTCTTCCTGGGACAGTCATGGGTGTCTGCAAAGAAGAAAGCCAATGACAGCCTCGTGCAGATTAAAAAAATATAATAATAACATTTCCCACAGAAGTTTGATGAGAAGTATTGGGTGCACTTCTACATGGGCTTCTACTTTGAAAAAAGTTGTAAGTACTCAAGTGCAGGCTTTGCAGAGACTTCAGGATCTTCCACCTGAACAGCAACTAGAGATGGCTAGCTGGTCCTGAAATGAACCATGGCAACGTATTCATTAAAAAATCAGGCAGAAGAATAGCTGTTGAGACGGCTTCAACATAGAAAAGATAAACCAAGCCATCTAGAAACTAGTCAGCCATCCTGTCAGGAGAGGGCATTAGCAACCCTGCAAGGTCTCCTAGATGCTCAAACAGAACAGGACAATTCTGAGGAGGAGAATGCAGTCCCAGGGCCCAGCTCCAGGGAGCAGGTGATCTGCACCCACCACATGGCTCCAGGACCCTTCTCACCCTGCTCCACAGAGCCACTCTAAAACTCTGGGAGTGAGACTCAGCCAAGAGACAGAGCCCACTCCGTGCCACAGGTGAGCAGGGCAGCCTGTCCAGGTGTTCCTGCCCGCTCTCGCACTGCGGGCACCTGGCAAATATCAAATGAACCACTGAAGACCTGAATGACCACTACTGCTACAGCATTTTTGGCTATCTGCCTACCAGATGCGGAGCACAGAGAACCCTTTGTTCCAGAGGCATTGTTACCACAAGCCAAACTGCCTACTGCTGCAAGAGAGGTGATCAGATTCCCCTTCTCCTCCCCTCCCCATCTGTTCATAGCAACCATGTTACGTGTCAGAATTTGCATAAATTGCCCTCTGATCTGCAGAAGAAAATCCAAAATCCAGTTTGGAAATCCACAGCAGGTTGACAAGTAGCTTTGATCCCTGAAATTTCCAGAGAGCAGCAGATTAAGTATTAATTAACATGCTCCTGATCCAAAGTGAGGGAAATCATGCCCACTGTAAGCACAGGAACAAGCCTTCCTTTAACAAAATTCCCCATCAGTTTCTATCATTGACTCAAATTAGTCAGCAGAGAAAACTCATTTCATATACCCAAGTCAACCACACCATTTTCCTAGCAGGTGTCCATGAATATGCAATTTGTGACAGACACACAAACCCTCACAAATCCATCCCCTCACATGCAGGGGTTTTCTCTTGGTCAGAACAGGACTGGTCATTGTCCAAGTGAGAACTTGGAACCTGTCTGAGGCAAACAGTACAGAATTTGGACTGATTATTACCACAGAAGCCTAAAGGTCAGGATTGTCCTCGGACCTCAGCACATCTTTTTTTCTTGTTTGCTTCCATGATATGTTTACAGAGCAGATCTCTCTGGGCATGATGTGCTTCACAGAGAGGCTGAGCTTTTGTGTCCAACTCATCCACGTATGCGGATCACCTGCAGGCCAAGGGAGACACAGACTGGTTTTAAGCACTTTTAAAGCACCCTTGGAGCCACAGCTTATTAGTGAGTCATGCAAAGACGTCACTGTGAATAAATTTCTTGCACTTCCGCTTCACCAAATGCAAAATCAACAAGGAAACCATGAGTTCAAACACCTAAATTGGAGCCAGTCACCTATTCCTTCCAGTACCACTGCATTTCTGAAAGGACCAACATCTCTCCTAATGGCAAGGAGAGGACTGGCTGCACCAAGTTAAGAGTAGAGGTCCACCTTACCCAACACCCCCCGGGACACCAACCCAACAACAGACACCTTTAGAAGACAAGGCAAGAATATTTCAGTAGACCCCAGAATGCTGCATCATCCTCCAGCCACTTGTGGCTGGGGGATTTCCTGAACTCAGAAGGGTGTCTGTGTATTTAAAAGGCCTTCCATTAATTTGCCCAATCTTTGTAAAGCCTATGCAAATTTTAGCAACAGCATCCTGGGGTAAAGATTTCACAGCCTAGATAAGCTCCATGACAAGACCTCATTTGTTCTGAGCCTCCTATCTCACAATTTATTTGACTTTCTCTACCGCAAAACCTTATCAGAGCAACTCCTGAAAGATAATCTGAATTTTTTCAGATGTTATTTGAAACAAATAACCACCCTTACAAGATCAGTAACCCAATGGTCCAAAGAAATTATTATGATGGACAACCCCTTTTCCCCCAAAAAAGTGACACAGAACAACATGTTCCCACAGGTTGAGGTAGAAAAGGAGGAAGCTGGCACTCGAGCTCCTCTGAGGCATCCTCATATATGTTGAGCTAGACAGAGAACTAGCTATGCCTGAGGGTGGTAGGTGCAAGATATCTTCCTCCTCTCTGTTTCAGGTTTCAGTGAGGGCGGTAGCCTGAATCAAGAGAGGCTGTTAAAATACTTCCCTGTGCAGTCTAAAGATCTCCAGTTCAATCCAACTTAAGCCAAAACACTTGGCTACATATACTGTTTATCCAATTCTTTCCAGGACTTCTGTCCTACAGTTAAAAAAATAATCTTCAGAAAGCATGTCCATGGCCTTAGCTTTCATCTCTGAGATACTAGAGTTCTGGACCAGAATTGTTTCCTAGAGATCTCACTCTGTTCAAAGCCCCAGCAGCTGCACCTGACAAACCATAGCCAGCTTGAGAGCACTTCTCAGCCTCTCTCACTCTACTGAAAAAAAAAAAAAAAACCAAAACAAACCCAAAAACCTTTGTATTTTCTTCCTCAGGAAAACAGCAGCCCATATTTTTCATTCACAGTTTGGAAGGGAAAAAAAAAGTGATCCTTCTTTGAATCAGAGAAATTCACACTAACTCAAACCGTACTTGGGATCCTCTTTGAAGCTTCACCTTTCGTGCCTGTTAAAGCCAAGTATTTTGATATAAAGAACTGGGGTGCCAGCCTCTCCCTTTCTTCCTTTATGGATTTCCTCCTCACACATTTTCATTTTTCATCACTTTTACAAAGCTGAGAGAAGGTTTTGAACACAGCAAGGAAAGCAAAACCAAAACAAAACAGGAGAGGAAGTGGAAATGCCAAAATGGGAAAATCAGATTTGGAATTTTACTTTATGCAATGGGAAACCATCTCCAGCCCAATCAAACTTCCACTCTTTTCCTGCTAGTGGACACAGGAGGTGTGTTGTTTCTGACCCGAGATGCACCACCAGGTTCTTTGGTAGACTTGAGAGCTGCAGTTCACGGATTTGGACCAGAGAACATTCCGATAATCTAATTTGACCTTGTGTGTCCTGCAGGCCATGGCACTTCCTCTCGTAATTCCTACAGCATGTGTGTGCTTTCTGTCTGGACTAAAACATATTTTTCAAAAAGCATACATCTTAATTTAAAGGCCTAAAGCAGTGGCAAATCTAACACACTCTTAGGCTTGCTGTCTGAGGGTTACCTTGAAGATAACCTTCATGCAGAAGCCATCCATCAGTCTGTAGGCCTCAGAAGGAGAGGATGATCTTCCTGAAGCTGAAGCTGAGATCCAAACTGAGCTCACCACTGGCTTCTCAAAGATTGACTAAAAGATCACCCCTGGGAACCTGGTACCTTGATCTTGAGGAATCAAGGCAGGATGATTTGTGCTCCACTCTCCCCTCTCCAGAGCCTAAGTGTTTCCATGCCTTCCTGAACAGGCAGGAGAAAAATGTGGGGCTATTCAGTAAAATAGAGGGACACAGACAAAGTCATTTCCTCAAAGGGTAAGTTCTCCAAGGAAATGCTTTAAAAGGGCATTGCTAATAATTCCCAATTCAATTCCAGAAAAGGTATTGGCCCATATGACTTAGAAAAGATTTTTTTCAGATAAACATTTCAAGATGATGATAACAGAACTGAAGCTTCACCACCTCTCACTTCAAGATGCCATAAATCAAGGAGATGGAAGACCACAGAGTGAGGTGCCAAGAGCACCTCTGAAGAAGGGATCCTAAGAGATCGCTGAAAGCTAAGAGGCCCTAAACAAACACCAAAAGAGCTCATGTACCAAAATCATGCTCTCCATGAGTCACACCTGAAATTGAAGACAGCAGACTCTTCATAGTCCTAGAAACCACAGAGTGGTGCAGAGCTCAGCACCCCAGAGCTGGGCCAAGAAGGTTTTTCCTCTAAAGCACTTTCCCACTGATCCAGAGCATCAGCCATATGGAATTACAGACCAGAGAGAGTTTCTCAGGAAAGTTCTACCCTTCAGTGAATTATGTGAGGGTTAGCTCATGATTCACATGAGCTAAGTGAGGATCCTTAGAGAGGATGGTTACAAGCTGGGAGAGATGCTTTATACAAGAGCTGTGAGGAGCCTCTCCTCAGCTGAAATGGCCCAAATGAGTCAGAAAACCGACCCAAAACGAGAGAGTCAATCTGACCAGCCCTGACCTCTCCCTGTGAAAAGTCCCCTGAGCCAAGAGGCCAGCTGCTTTGGCCTCATGCTGGATGCTGTCTGGGATGCTGGCTCTTCAGAAATGAATCGCACTGAGCTATGCAGAACTCTCCCTTCTGCCCAGTACTAAGAAAACAACCTGACACAACCAGTCCTTGCCAGTCTCCTGACATCGGGACACCTTTCAGCACAGGACCATTAAATAAGAGGAAGGTAACAGCCATAACACCCCAAATGAACTGCAAAGTACTTCTCAAACTAGAGTAACTGTAACTGCTTGTAAACAGCGTGCTACATGGCATGCTTCTGCTTCAAGTTACCAGAGGTCCAGTTAAGATTATAAGGGAATTACACACAAGATATTTTGTTTTCCTATCAAACGCATCCATCAGCAGCACAGAAGCACACGCAACTCAAACCAACAACTTTCAGACTACACAGACACACAGACAACACCACCTTACCTGGTGACACCTTCAGTGACACCATGTAAAAGCTCTTGGGGACACAACAGAGTTTGCTTATTTCTAATAGAAAATAAAAGCACACAGCACTAACAACAAGAAAACACGGGGACATCTGACCACTTTTGCTATTGCCACTGTCTCTTAGGACTGACCAGAAATACAAAGGAGTCCATCCCACTTGGCAGGACATGCAGATTTGGTTTCAGAAGCTGAACAGAGACACTGAGCAAACACTGTTCCAAACTTTCTGCCCCAAAGATTCCAACAATACAGCAAAACTGGTTACAAAATTCCTTTCCTCTCACCTATTAACATGTCCTAAGATAACATCACCATTTTGCAGGATCTTTCAGAGGAAAATTAATAGCAAAGCCTTCATCCCTCACACTCAGCAGTTTCTGTGATACTTTGCTCCACATCCATGATGCTACCAGCAACATCCTGGCCAGATTACCATCCAGCAAATGGTGTTCTGCCCCCACAGCCCCAAACGTCCCAAGAGCTTCAGAATCCAACACTGCCTGACCCAAGCAGCAAACCCATGCACAACATCATCAAACAACAGTGAAACAGTGATACTGCTTTCCCCCAGAGCTGACCACATTCAGTATTTGGATAGACTGATCCCCTTCAGTTTCTAATCCCATTAAAAATCTAATACGACTGAGATTGCTCCTGGGGATGCTCAGAGCCTCCTATCAGAGGACTTAAAGGCCAAGACTGAGCCCCCTTCTCTCCTCCAACTCTGTCCCAACTTGCAGTTTGCACACCTGGCTTCCACAGACCACAGCACAAGTGACTTCCAGGCACAGAAGCCCACCCTTTCCTGAGCCACTAGCTGGCACAGAAGAACCAGACCACCACAAGGGACAGCTGTAGTGCCTTCAAACATCCAAAAACATCACCACTTGCCTGAGACTCAGCAGGAAAAGTTTCAGGACCAAAAGGCTTAGTTTTAATAAAGGATTACCAAAACATCAATTACAAAGCTTAGAGTTACAAACAGACCAAAAATCACAGGTTTGATACTGCAGCTGCTCTGTCAGGAGAATCTACAAACCTTCCTCTAGAGCTTCAAACAACCAAACACCTGCAGGCCACAAGAGACCTTTGGACAGAGAAAAACTGGAAAACCATTTCCCTTAGCCTAGGTCCTTAAAACTCCAGGAAAAAGCACAAACTCTGTTTCAAACCATCACAGGGCAGGATGGCACTGCCTGTAGCACCCACAAAGCCACTACAGCCACCCAGCATCTGTAACTGACCTTCAGTCTACTTAACTGCACGCAAAAGACTCCCAAGCTCCTAATCCCGCCTCCACAGAAGTTCAGAAAACTCCATTTTGCTCCAGAAGCAACAGCTTTGATCCAACTCCACTCAAGAGCCTTACCTTCCCAAACTGCTCAAAATACTGTTTCACATCCTCCACAGTAGTGTTCACGGACAGACCACCCACAAATATCTTCTTTGTTCGGGTCACCATCTGGAAAAGGGAAGGACAGGAATTCATCAAATAAACCCAGAGCAAGCAGAAAATGAGACTCAAAAGGCCACTGAGCCCCTCTGCTGCTGGGAAGTGCCTGCCCCTTTGCTGCAGACCAGCTCCCACCTTTTGGAGGTCCATTAGCCAAACACAGCCAGCAGGTCTGTCCCACGCTGGACCCCAAGGCACCCTCATGTCCCGTCATGCTTGCCAGCTCCCAGCCACCACATCCTCCATCAGAGAGCAGGTAACCAGCCTCTCCCCTCACTAGCCTGCTGCTGCTCTCTTGGCATCTTCACACTGCCCTGAAGACATGGGCCATGACTGTCCCCTCCCCAGCCCTCCAGCTCTGCCACTCAGCACAGCCAGCCTCCTCCAGGCTCCCCCAGAGATGCCTGCTCTGCTTCCCAGAGGAGAAGGAAGGGCAGGAGCCTGCCAGCACAGGTAAGCTTCCCAGGCTTCACCCTCGTAATTCACAAATTGCAAACCATCCAGTCTTGCATGGAACAAGACTTGTTTTGCACCCATTCCCCAGCCCTTTAAATGAAGTTCAGTCAAGTCCCAGTTAAATCTCTTCTGCCTTTCCAAGAAAGCAAAGAGAAGATCCCTGTGCCACTTGTCACTCATGCAGCTGGGACAAGAAGGAAAACTAACTACCCTGAGAGGGGCCATCGCTGCCAGGCTTGAGGCACACCAACATCCTTTGAACCAGCTCTCCAGCTGCATCCTCCCCTTAGCTGCTTGGCTACACCCTTGCTCTCAGAGGAACACATGGTCCTAATTACCCCAAGGAGCATAGGGCTAATCCGCAGCAATTCCCTGGCTTGGACAGCAGCCCGTTCTAACACTAAAGCACCTTCTGTCACCAAACTGCTTAATGGAATTAACCCAATTCCTACCATGTGCTTCCTGGCTCCAGTTACTCAGGATACCTGCTCACCAATTGTTCTCAGTGCCTGATCCCCCTCACTTCCCTCCCGGCACCAGCCTCCTCTTCCCTCTCTGCTTCTCAACACTGCTTCTACCTAGCTCTTTTTCCCCTGACAGCCCTTGGAATGAACTCTTGGATTCTGAACTTTAGAACTCCCATTCAAGAGTAAAGTTAAAGGGAGACCCAAAGTCTAAAGGCAATCTCCAGCCCACTGCTAGCTCCTCAGTTAAAAGTTTCTAGCAGCACAACTGGAAAAAGATCCTGCAACCACACGTTGCAGTGCCAGAGCCTCTTGTAGATAAAAGTCCAACACCAAATTCCTTCTGCCTTTTCCAGTTTTGAGGTACACAAGGACACTTCACAAAATAAAATCCTTCTTCCCATCTCTGCCATACACCCATTTATACACAGCACCCTCTTTGCACCTGTATCACATTGCAGCACAGAGCTGTTCTGTATTTTCTTCAGCCTGAAACTTCCAGGCACTGTCTGCAGCCTTTAAAGGACTGGGTTCACTCTGGGCAGCATTTACTGCACCAGCTCAAACTAGTGCATCCTAAGGCAGAACCAAGGGACATCCCAATTCCTCCAGTGCCTCACAACCCCCTGGCACTGCACTGCAAGCCCAACCAGAGCATACCACAGCACAGCACACTGCTGCTGCAGCACAGCAGCTCCTTCTTCAAGAGAGTCCTGAGCAAACCCCAGGGCCTGACTCTTGTGTACACTGGCAACCTTGCATGGAGGGACTAGATTCCCCAACACAATTTTCACCCTTTGGAGTGGCAAGTGCTGGCCACAGTGCTTACCTTGGGCTGTGCTCGGCGGGGGAATGCTACCTTCGGATCAATCTGAAAGAGATGTGAGGAAGAACAGGTGAACACACTTTTGCTGCCTATTTACAAACACAGGGTTTTCTCCATCCATGTATCTGCCTCTGCCCATGTGGCACCTTGCTAAAAAACCCGAAGAATCTACCTGAGGTGCATGAAACAAAGCTGGCTGCAGACATCTTTCCTTCTCAGTAAAGTGAAATCCAGGGAGACTACAAGTCCCAGCATGCAGTGGTCCATCTCCAGCTGAGCACTGGCCATATGCCCCTGAGAGCCCATCACATGCTGGAATTAATCCTGGGTTGCACCCTCCTGCTCAGCCTGCCCCTGGGTGCCCTGCGTCACCAGCCTCACATTAGAAGTGCTTTCCTTTGCCTTTTCACTCTCCCTCTTCACTCTACCTACAAGGACAGAGCTCACCTGGGTAGTAACAGGCAGAAAAGAGGTAGCACACAAAAACCCAAACATTTCATCCCACAGAACACACAGTGAAGAAATAAAAGAGCAGTCAGGACAGCAGAAATTTAACCAGGGAGTCCAAAGCCCCCCAAGGCTGCTGAGGCTGTGGCTGCAGGGCCGTGTGTACCCCTCTCCCCAGCTGCACTGCACACAATGAGGCAATGCCTCCCCGCTGCAGGCTGAGCCCATTGTGCCTGTTCAGCTCCTCTATAAACCTGCTGCTGGCCAGAGCTGTCGGTCCCTGTGCCACCATCCAGGTGCCCAGCGTTCTGCTGGGCTCAGCACAGATGAGCACGTGTGCCTGCACTGGCCTCACACCACCACAAAAGCTGGGACAACACTAACGCAGCTGCAAGCCAAACACCCATGAAGCCTCCTCTCCTCCTCAGCCACCACCTCTTCCCTTTACAGCCTATTTTTACAGCAGCTCCTGTAAAGTTACATCACATCAGGGATGATCCAGACCTACAAATCAGCTTACAAAGACCTGTGGTAAAGGCAGGTCTGGATCATCCCTGCACTTGGACAGGCTGCAGCTGAGAGGGCAGCCTGCAGTGTTGTCCCATCAGCCCAGCAGCTCAAACAGCCCAAAAGGAAGCTGTGTTTCTCCAGCTCTCCTCGCTGCTTTGTTCATCTTTCCAGCCTGGCTGCCCTCCCATCCCGCATCCTTTCACTTGTCACATTACCCCACCACTCGGCCTCCCTGCACCCTTCCACCAGCTCCTCTCCCTGCCTTCCCCACCTCCATCCTGACTCACAGCCTACAACATAAATAAACTCAGCACGTAAGTAAACAGAGGCAAAAGTGAAGAGCACAAATAAACTCAAAAATAAACCTCCCTCCCCAGGCAGCACATTAGCATACCCTCCAGTGCCTCCCAGGGGCATCAGAACCCTCCCTCCCCTCCCCACACACACCCCCTTCACCGCTTCCTGGCTGGTGCAGACACCCACAGCGAATTCTGAGGACAGGGGACGGCAGGAGACCAGGAGGTTGATGGCAGATAATAAGCAAAAACAATAATCTACTGTCTTTTACTTCTCAGCCAGTGTCATTCAGCTCCTGCCAAGAAGATGCTTTCATACCCAGCAATGCTAAGCTCGGCCTCATTTTCTCATTACGCTGAGTGTGATCAACTGGGCAGAGATAACACGTCCTCCTGGCTGGAGGGAGCAGGCAGTCATTTCACAAATTCTTCTGCACAACCAGCTATTGTTGCAGGTAGAGGGAGGCCAGGGCAACCGACTGCAGGGGCAGCCCTGGGAACACATGGAGGGGAGCAAGTTCAGTGCTGGACTCAAGTTACTCAAACTGGACTGCTCCTCAGCAGCTGGAATCAGTCTAATTAAAGCAAAAGTGCTGGTACCTTATTCCCTCATTTCTGTTGTTAAAACCCTAGAGGAGTTGTGTTTCAGTGTCACCTACTGACGTAAGGGATCCTTTTTACAAACCTAGATAGAAATCTGCTAAGAGTAAAAGCATTCAGAACTGCTCAGATTGTATCCAAAAAATAAAACCTCCAGGACCAGGCTGTAGTGAGTGGAAATCACTTGAGCACAAACTGCTTCCACTTCACCCCACAAAGCTTTGGGAAAGAGGAATCCCACTGATGTTGCAGGTGTACCAGTGGGCCTGCCAGGTTCCTCAGTAATGCTCTTCAGACCACCTACAGCACCACTCAATAGCACAAGGCATTAACTGCCCCAAAGCAGGAGGAGGGCAGGGAAGGACCGGTGAGACCTCAAGATCTCACCTCCATGGCTACCTTTGCTCTGTTAGTCAGTGCTGCCGGAGACGGCACATCTCTCCCTCCTCCACAGAAGACAAACCCAGTAAAAAGTCAGTTAACAGCAACAAAGAAACAACAGAGCAACCCAGCACCACCAAGCCGGCCCTTCAAGGCAGCAGCCAGCTGCAGGTTTACAGAGTCGACCAAATCTTTTACCTTGAGACTGCAAAGCCAATTCTCATATCAAGCATTTCCATAAATAACCCTGTAGGCTGCTGCTATCTAGCCTACAAACAAAGAGGAGTCTGAAAAGCACAAGGTTTCCCTGGAGAATCAGGCCAACAGCCCTTGTTAGGGTAGAAAGAATCAGAAAACAATGAAGCAACAAGTTGAGCAGACACTGCCTATGAGGCGCAGCTTGCTACGAAACACGAAGCCTGGAAAGAAGGGTGTCCTTTCAGGACACTAGGCCTTTTCCTGTGAAGTTTCATAAACCCCTAAATTAGGATTCAGATGAGTTTGTGTCATTTAATCCATGAGTCACAGCAGAGCCTTCAGGCTCAGCAAGGAAAAGCCATAAGGAGGCCCCATGTGGCACCACAAGACCAACCTCTCACCCGACAACTACCAAGCAAAACACCCCAAAACATTTGACCCACCAGACAACCACACTAAATAAAAAATACAAAGAAAGGGGGGAGAGGATTCACCTTCCTAACAAAGGAAGGGCCCTGGCAAAACTACCACCATTCTCTCTGCTGCGCAGGGTGAGGGGAGCAGATGCAGCTGGGAGTTTCAAAGGCTGGCCAGTCCCCATGAGCCCTGCACCACGAGGCCCTTCTGTTCTCCTGCAGCGCCCGCCTGGCTGGCCGTCCCTCCTGGGCTGCACGGTGGGCTGCAGAGAGGCTTCACACAGGAGGCAGTGAGGTTCAGGAGAAGAATGGAGACCCTGGGTTTCAGCTTGCTCATAGCCCCAAACACTTCCAGGATTAGTACTACAACAGAGATCCATCACTTGCCTTTCCAGTAAGGGTCTATGACAGCCCACAGACTCATGACGGGACTAGCTGAGCAGACACCATGTTTACACAGACTGGTAAAAAAATTTAAAAATAAAAAAAAAAAAAGAAGAAGAAAGAAAAAAAGAAAGACCAAGGTCCTTAGACTTTATCACAATCCTCCCCCAGAGCAAAACTCTCTTCACATCACTCCTGGAAAGAGGAGGGCTGTGGGAGTCCTGGGGACCCAGCCTCAGCCAGGAAGGCTGGGGTAGGTTTAACCGGGAGCTCCCGTGGGGAGGAAGGACCTGTGCACATCAAAGGGAGCGATCCAGGCAGTTAAACAGGAACAGACATAAATCTCACTGAAACTCATGCTGTAAACCCTAAGAACGGGGGTCTCACTCTTCCGCCCTCTCCCTTCTGCCAAGATGAAGGCTAGGATGCCTGAGCCACGCGCTGAAAGGAATAAAGTTGTGCATTTGGAGCTCTCAGCTGCCCGTGCCCAGAGCCAGAACCTCTCCCCTCACCATGCCACCCCTTCGCGGTCCCCACCACTCCCCCATCCCTACCCTCACCTTCACCCCGGGGGCAGCAATAAGGAAAAGGAATTCAGGGGAAGGCAAGTCACTAAAACTAAAGAGAAGGGACCTCCCACTCAGATACCTCACCCACACCCCCTGAAACAGCCTGCACATCTCCCAAGCGTCACAGATTTGCAAGGCAGGACCAGGCACGATACAACACCAACCCAGGGAGCCACTGAAATCTTTCTGTGGGCTCAACCGGGGCTCCTCATCAGCCCTTGCATGCAAAACAAGGGCCACAGCCACGGCTGCTCCAAGAGGCCAGTGGTGGCCCCCATGGGCGGGCACTGGCCATGCTCGGAGACAATAAAGTCTCAAACCTCCACGACCGACCGTTACAAAAACTTCGCCTGGGGGAACCACAGAAGAGCCTCTGGGGCACGCAGCATGAAGCCCCTCTGCTGAGGGGAGGGCACAGGCCACCATGGCTGGGGTAGGGTGGACCTAGGTGCTGGAGAATATGGAGGAAGGGAGGAAGAGGTGGCTCCCATGTCCCCAAATGCAGCTGCATCTGTTTCCTGGTGTGAATCCACACCCCAAAAGCACTCAGGTGTCCCACTTCCAAGAGGGCCACGGTCAATCCTGGGAGGGGTCTTACAACCAATGGGTGGGAGGAAAACCATCACCAAGATCTGCAGAATATCGGCCCCGGGTCGACAGTGACCCTGCTAGCTCGGGCCGCAGATAGGCTCCATGCTGGGGCTGAGAAGGGGCTGATCGATCCCTATCAGGAATCGATAGTTTACAACCTCTAACTGGAAATCAAACACTGCAATCGACAGCTGCGCCGAGCACAGCCGCTCCGCCGGCAAATGCACCCCTGAGATGAGAGAAATCATCTCACCGTTTTGGAGTCCAGTTCATGTCTGGATTGGGCCAGGACCTTGTCGACGCCAGCCTGGTCCATGAACGTGACGAACCCGAAGCCCCTGAGCCCCGCAGCCCGGGCAGAAGAGGGGATGCGGAGAGAAGAGAGAAAGTTGGTTAAAGTGGCGGCCGGGCCGCGGTAGGGGCGAAGGGAGGCGCGGGCCCGGCCTCTCACCTGGATCTCTTTGTCAGCGGATCCCGCATCACCAGGCACTCCTTCACCTCGCCGAACTGGCTGAAGTACTCCCGCAAGCCCTCTGCAAGCACAGCGCCCACCGTGGGTGTCCCAGCC
>JAAWXA010000024.1:10049598-10091827 GCA_038090715.1 Florisuga fusca | reverse complement strand
GCCGCCCCGGCCTCGCTGCTGCCCTGCCCGGGCTGCACCGGCCGGCGGGCCCCGAGCAAAGCTGCTGCTGGCAGAGCGTTGGAGCCCCGGCAGACCACGGGACGCGCAACCTGCTCCTGTCCCTGCCCGCCGCTCACCGGGGAGGGCGGCCGGGCTGGCCCCCGAGTCACCGCGCAGGTTATTGCTCATGAGACTGATAGACTCGTGCCAAGCTCCAGCCTCTCTCCACCGCCACACAAGTTCAGCCACATACTGATGGCTTCTGGAGCAGGTCTGCACACTCTGCCTCTGCTCTTGGGCAACCTGGCCCAGGTGGCTGGAGGAGCTCGGCGAGGAGCAAATTAAATACCTGTAAAGCTGGAGTCAGAGAAGAGTTGTAGTCTCCTCTGACAACACTGTGCATCACTTGGAGATGTCAATTCTCTGCATCTGTGGCATATCGGAACAGTGCAGTGCACAAAACCTCTGCTGTGACAGTGGCTGTCAGAGCCCCTCGTTCCAGGAGGTTATCACAAGGTCCCAGGCACATGCTGCTGCGCAGCCAAATATTCTCACCATGCATCTCTATCACCACTCCTTGTAGCACAAGCCTTCCCCATACTTTCTTCCTGCCTACAGGGAGACACTGGCAGCTCTCAAGGTCAGTCCCATCCTCATTTGGACTTCCTTCTCGTGACATGCTTTTCCACATGCCAATATACCTCATGCCTCTTATTCCTCCTGGAGAGGAATGAGGACGCCTTTGTTTTAGCAATAGTTTGAAATAGTCTCCTTCATTACACGAGCTCATCCCAAGGCCCATGGCTGCAACTCTTGAGTTAAATTAATCTGCCCGTTAACCTCTGCCAAACCACCATTCACCCACTCCATTTCCTGAGCTGTGTCAGTGACATCATCCTGTCTCCTGGCCCTGTACCTGGGCACAACACCACATTGGATGAGACCAGAGACTTGATAGGCACCACTGAGCAATGAGCTACAACAGCATCCCAGCTGTGGCCACAAAACAGCTCCAGCTCCCAGTGCCAACAGCCCAGGCTGAACTGCTTCTCCAAAATAACCCACTCATCATTCCTTAGGGCTGGAGTCACCACTTTGGGTGGAGGTGCCCTGAGGGGCAGCCAGGCTGGTGCAGGAATGAAATGACTTGCAGAGGTGGTACCACAGCTGGCAGTAATGGGGAAGGGCTGCATGGCCAGTGGAGGCAGCAGTGCTGAAGCAGCATCTTGGCCATCTCCCCTTGTATGTCCTGAGAAACACAGGTGATAGCTGGGCTGTCATAAAGCCACAACTGCCACCTCCATGCTTCCCAAACTCACTGCAGCTGCACTGTCTCCTGGCACCAGCTCTCTCCCATTTGGAGGACAAATACTCCAAAGGGGAAACTTAACATTTTCAAGTCACCTGGCACAGGTTCCATCATTGCCCCACCTAGGCACAGGACTAATGCTAATTAAACACAAGAAGAAAAAAAAACAAGAGCTCAGTGCTGGACACATTAAAGGGCAACATCTCTTGGTTTATTACTAGTGCATTCTTATAATTTTAAATGTTATCTGAGACAGATAAAGTAGAGCACTCTGAGAGACACACTGTTAGAATGCTTCATTGAATCTTTTTTGTGTTATGCTTATTACTTTGTTCTCTTTCTCTCCACCAAAATAGTGTTGGAGAAAGGAGAACAGGATCAATGTGAGTTAACATTTGTGAACATCAGAAGAAAAAAAAGTGACTCCTCAGGAGCATGGAGGACATGGTTGGACTTGCATCACTGGGACTGACACCATACCATGTCACTTACTCCAAGGCCCTTTCCAAAGCATACACACAATATTTTGTATTTCCACCTTAGGACCCCAAAACACCGTAAGTATCAATTCGTTCACCTCTGTAACAGAAAAGACACGGGACTTGGAAAATCTGCTGATTAGTGGCAGAAGGAAGCTTTCTTCATGAAGAAGTAAATACATAAAACATTCCAGACCTTATGATTAGAAAGATGATCTGCCGAATATAAAATAACACAGTATTGTATTGCTGGGGCTGCAGACAGACAGCTGTAGTGCCTCTGTGGCTGCTGCTGAGAAGTTGCCAAACACCAGCGAGATTAACAAAACTGCTCAGTTTTCTTGCTGCTATTCAGTGTCTTCTGTGTGGTAGAGTGACACTATCAAAATCATGTCCACTTCCTGCTGAGGAGGATGATTGGCAAAGCTCTGCCCAGCACCAGTGGCAGACACTGAAGTTATTCATGGTGAGAGGGAGGTTCCAAAAAGTGGAGGTTAGGGGAGGAGCAGAGCAGCAGACGCCTCTTTTTCTACCTCATCATATAAGGCTTAAAGAGAGATGGTGACTCGGAGACCTGTCCCTGTCTCTACCCAGGATGTTTTGGCAGTCGAGTACTACAAGAAGTTTCACTTTTTATTTAGTTTGGAGTGTTGATAAGCAAACTTGAACTGTAATCCAAATAATTTTTGTAATCTTTGTGTTACAATGCTGAACATGCAAACCTGCAAAACTGCAGCTCTGCAGGCATCCCAGGGACAATGCCAGCCTCCAGCACTCTGGTGGTGCTCCACCTGCTTTGGAAGGGATGCTGACCCTTCAGGAAGTCTGATGGCAAAACTTCCCTGATGGGCCAGGCACGAGAAGTGTCTGTCTCAAAGTAAACCCACTGCTCAGCCACCTCCTGCCCGGTGGGAACTGGACGTGGGCAAGAGTCAGGCACACTGGGAGAGAAGAGATATTTAGAGAAATTTAATTATTTAGACTTCACTCAGGTGGCAGGGAGACAGAACCAGGAAGAGAGGAAAGGCTGCAAATGCACGAAGGATATCTTTGTTCCATGTAAGAACCCTCATGGAGCAAGATCTGCAACAGGAAAACAGGCTACATGATGCAGAGCATTGAAGATCAGGGTGAGAAAGAATAGAGGAGAAGAAGGGGGCTGCATGCAAGACAGGAAAAAAGAGAAGAGAAATAAAGGTGTGGGTAGGTGAACAAAGAGCATAAGGAAGGGGTGTATGAAGTGTAAATAAAGGCAACTGGGGTGACTGGAAGCCAGGAGTGAGGGAGGAAAGAGGAGGAGACCAACCTGATAACCACAAAACAGCAAGAGGAATTGAAGCCTCAGAAACAGAAAGGAGAGGTCTGCAAAGGGTGAAAAACAAAAGTAAAACATCAAAAGAACTTGAAGCATATCGAATAGGGATTCAGCATGAAAAAGCAAAAAAAGGAGCAAAAGGAGCAGTCTCTGAGGGACAGTAGGAAATTGCAGGCTTCCACTTGCTGTGCTAGAAATGATGGCTAAGGGAAAAATCAGAGAGCCCTTCCTGCTATTCTCCCTTTCTACAAGCTCTAAAAACTACTGTGTGGTGTCTAGTCTCCATGATCCTATCTAAAGCTGTCCAGCAAACCAGGGAGGAGACTCTGACTGCTCTAGTGGAGACACTGGAGCTGCTCTGTGCACTAAGAGCACCCAGCACAGCAGGTGCCAGCAGCCTGCCAGGGGTCCTCCTCTTGGAAGAGGATCTGAAAACAAAGGGAGGGAAGGAAAAAGCCAAACAGAGCACCATGGGAGTCACAGCTTTTCTTGTGTCTCAGCACTGACACTGCTGGGTGTCGTGCAGCCCAGTCTTCTGGGCCCCCAGTAACCAGCTTCTCAGGAGGCACCAGTGATGCTGCACTATCAGTTGATCTGCACATCCTCTGCAGGTCTGACGCATGTGTGAATTATTCATCTGGGGCTGAAGTCAGCACCATGTCAAGGACCTCTAAAATCTGCCTTAAAGATAGCAGAGCCCAAGGGAACAGGGAAGCGAGGGGAGAACAGGGCTCAGGGGGAGGAGGGCTGGATCCTACCCTGAGATGCTTGCAGGAGGCAGAGAAGCTCTGGGCACTGCTGCTGGCCCAGAGCAGCACCAGAAGGAAGAGGCATTTACAGGACAGAACAGAGAACTTTTGGCTCAACACACAAACAGAAGCTGAGCAAGCAGAAGCTGTTTGTTCATCCCCTCTCTTTCAGGAATAATCAATTTCCTACCTCACTATAACACTCGCACTGGCTTTTAACTCTCCCATTTCTTCAAGACTTATTTTCTAATCTAGGCTGACAGGACCTTTGCTCCACAAATCCCAACAGCACTTCTGAGAAGACAACTTTACAGCATCCTGGTACTATGGTGGTGTAAAGCAGCTGGGCCTAAACTGTTAAGCTTAACAACACTAAATTAAGAAGGTTTGCAGATTATTTGGAGGAATGAACAAAAGAGAGCATATTTTAAATCCTGGGTACATGCTGGAGCTTCCAAGACGGGAAAGGCTCAGACCAATGCAAGTTTACAGGACAGAAATACACCCTGTAAATCTCCTTAAGCAGCTCAGCTTGTCCTGGTTCCTCAAGGTTTTGCCAAGGTATTTTGTTTGTACTTGTCACATGACTTACATCAGGCATCACATCCTAATCAAGACCGACACCAGTGTCTTCTCAGGCAAAGCTCCCACCTCAGCTCCCAGGAGTAGCTTAGCTGCTTTGTACACGTAACCCCTGCCTAAGCCTCCTCCCTGCTGACCAGAGAAGGGAGGCAAGAGAGGCTGCAAGACTCTAGGTGCACTTGCAGCCATCTCTGGTTGTTCTGTTTGCCACAGAAGATTAGGCTACAGCAAGGCACAAGCTCTCCCAGTCAGTGTTATACTTAGAATTCCTGGTTTTCTACAGCAGTGCACCCAGAACAGATGGTTCTGGGGCCAGGACTGGTATCCTCCAGAGAGGAAGGGCTTCCCACACCACAGGGCACAGCATCTTCATGGCTCAACCTTATAGGCTCCCCATCCTCCCAGGATGGAAATTGTGAAATGAAGCAGCTGCTGAACCTACACCAGCTTTTAAATGTATTGAGCTTGGACCTGAAAAAGGCTTAAAATCCATTCTTTGGTTCAAGACGCAGTGATTCCCCCTGCCCACAGACCCACTGAGTTAACCTCTCACTGAAGACAAGCTCCAGTTCTGCTCTGCTCATAAAATAGTGGGAAATGCTTTGCTCTGCTGCTACTTGCCCATTCTTGCCCTTGTATCTTTTGCTCACTTTTCACAGCCTTTAAGCATTTATCTTTTCACGTCTTTGCCTGCTCTGGATTTCCCTCAAGGCTGAGTTAGCTACATCAGGGTCCTTATGCCATTTTCTTTCAGGGTCCTCATGCCCATACAGTGTCACAAGCTGAAGTAAACTTTGTCACAGACTCTTTTCCCACCAGGAGCAAGAAGTGATTCACAAACCATATCCCTCAGAGCTCCCAACTGGCTGGTGGCCAAGCTGCCACAGCAGCTAAGGGACCATCTCTCTCTGGAGTAGCAGTCCAGGGCATTCTCCAGCATACAGCTGGGACACAAAAAACATGTATGAACTCTGACAAAAGCAAGGGGATGCAGAGGAGCAGCAGGAAACTTCTGTCCCAGAGGAGGTGCAGGATATATATTGGGACCATCCCTTTACTAAAAGTAGGAACAGAACAGTAACGTCTACAATTCAAAGTTTCTGTCAGACACATATATAAAAATGGGAAGCACTAACATTAAAAACACTTGTGGCTCCTACAAAAATTTAATCTAATTATTTTCAAGATTTTAGTTTCATCTACCTGCATCATTCCTGACTGATCAGTGAGAAGATTCTGCTTTCCTGTTTGCAGGAATGGCCAGAGCAGCTCTGGAAATAACAGAAGAGAAGAAACTCGTGAGTTACACTGGAAATTGTGGGCTCATACTCAGGCTTGTGACATCCTGACTCTATAATCTGATTATGTGGATGTTTTTGGAAACCCTGTGCAGTTATGTCCTGCTCTGCTCCAGCATTTGCCCTCTGGGGATCACCAAGTTTTCTGCTTCACAGACAAACCCTTGGGGCTTGGAAAATGCCCATTTGTGACAGATGGAAACAGTGAGGCGTCTTCCCAAACTTCCCACTGATTTTGAGCCTTTGAGACAAAAATCTGGAGATCCAGTAAATGTTCCTCTTTCCAATTAAGGCCTGGAGAAGCTCTGGGCACACATCATTTTCCTCAAAAGAAGCATGTGGTGTCTCAAGGCATGCACCCAAGATCTGTTTCTTCATATGTAGTGGCACAGGTGAGCAGGTCAAAAGCGTAATGCTTGGATAAGCTGTACATCCTTTATGTTTTTAGCTGCAATAGCACCCTGTCCCCTGTTCACTGGCATTCTGCTAGACACCAAGAAAGCGACTAAGTTACTGATTTAGAAAAGGTCCTCTTACATACTCCTGCTATTCAGACTAAACGTGCTCAAGTTCTTTGGTCATTCTGGAGCCTTGAAAGCAATGCAGCATCTGGTAAATTCATTCCCAGATGCTGGGGGAACAAGGGATTGTGGGAGACAATGTAAGATGGGGAGGGATTTACTGCAGAACAGAGAAAAAAGAAATAAATTAAAGTTTGATCAGCCTTACTTCCTTTTTGGTTTTGCTTGTTGTTTTGTTTTTTTTTTTTTTAAATGAAGCTGCAGAGAGAGAAATTTGGTGATTTTATGCTTGTGTTGCTTTAAGAACAGGAATGCTGGAAACAGAGGTATTTGATACCTTTGCTGCTAATTACAGTGCAAGCTCCCAGTGTCCTGACAATGCCCTTGTCCCTGACCTGGAGGGGCCTCACTGTCTCAGGGTCAGCTGTAATTTAGTTTTAGGTCAGACCTGGGACTCTCCTGCCAAACTAACTGCACTTTGTTTTGAAGTAGAAACCATTTACTAGCAAGTCTGAGACCATCAAACTCATTTCACTAACGAGAAACAGGAATGAAGTGCAGAGCCCCAGAGACGAAGGTCAGTGTTCCACACAAGGAGAGCTCAGCAGCCTCATGAAGGAAGGGGCCGTGCTGCCCACCAAGCCACACCAGCACATGGGCTCAGAGCTTCTGCTCCCTTCAACTAAGCATGTTTAGTACCAAAAAAACCTGGGGACCAAGTGCCACTGTCAGCCCCTCTCACCTTAGAGGGTTTACAACACAGTTGCTGTATTTCACAGGAGGTTTGAGAAAGAGGACCGAGATCTTCAGAAAAGCTTCAGAGTTACTGCTCCTGCCTCTTCTCACACATTGGCCAGGTAACTTGGACAAGAAATTGTTTTTCTACTTGAAAACTGAGGTTTTCCTTCCCTATCTCAAAACTAAAAAGCTTTGAGATCCTCAGAGAAAACATGCTGCAGAGAATAACCCAAAAGCTGTAAAGGGAAATACTTTAACTTCATCCAAATAATCAGCACTCTCTAACTCACAGGGAGTTGTGTTTTCAGATGTGCAGATTTTGATTCAATATTCTTTGCCCTGAATTTGTTAATGGACAGAGATTATACTTCCACAATACTGCATAGCATTACCTGAAATTAACTTGTCACTTAAAGAACAGTTCTTTACAAATTGTGGATTAATCTGAGAGCCCAGTGCACTTTGTATATTTTCAGAGTCCCTGCTCTTTTGTATTTATGTAGGCACAGGACTGGGTTCACTAAAGAAAAAACTACCTAGAGCACTTTTTTTTTTTTTTTTTTTTTTTTTTTTTTTTTTTTTTTTTTTTTTTTTATCTCTGTACATTACTGTGAGAAGAGGCCAACTTGCACTCACAAGAAATAAGCTGTATGAAAATACTGTGCCAATTTACTAAATGTTAAAAGTCTGACAAAGGAGTGTTGTGTCCAAACCTATGAACACACAAATAAGACAGACAAGTACAGACCCAAACACACCCTTTGGGAACACTAAAACATCTTCAGCTCTAGATGCTGGCCACAGCTGGGGTGGGTGATCAGATGTGAGACTGCAGCTATAGCAAGAAATAGAACCCTTAAGGAATGTTTAAATCCTTTTTTCATGAAAGTTGACTATAAGACTGCAACATACCCTGATGTGCCTTAACACTTGTTCCCTGCCATGCTTGGCAGCTGCAAGGCAGTGTGGCAGAAAGAATTACCAGCTCTACAGATTTTCAGATGAGCTCAAAATGTAATACCCCATTCTCAAGCACCACAGGTCCCTAACTACGTGTAAACTCAAATCTCTCCTCTCACCATTGGCATCTTTACAAATATCAAACCAGTTTCCAAGAGCTCATCTTAATTACCAGAGCTCTTTGTGGGATAGGTTCCCAGCTACCTAAGGTATATCTTTCGTGACTCCCTAAGAAATCCACGTGTTTCAGGAGCAATGCAGCTGCCATGTAGCAGAACAAGGCTCTGGAGCAGAGCAGATAGCTTCCTTGGCAGCTGGCCCACAGTGCTGGAGCTCACTCCCAGGAGAGATTAGAGGGAGTAAAAACCTCATTGCCATCAGAGCACTCAACCTGCTTCTACCAGAGATTTCTCACAAGAAGAAGGAAAAAAAAGAAAAAAGAGCAAAAGTGTCTCTACAAATAGGAGCCTGCAGGAACAGGAAAGAGATAACCCAGTTAATGTCATGCATACAGCTTTGTGAACAGCTCAGGTAACACTGATCAGTAAAGGACAGGCAGAAGCTCTGAGCAGAGCCTATTTTACACCAGAAAGATTACCTGACTAACATATTGACAAAGACTTGCCTCCCTCCATAAAGTCACCCAAAACCCAGATCTGCAGCTGCAAAGCTTTCAAGTGAAGTTTTTAAATTTAGAAGTTGACTAGCATGAAATAGATTCTATCCCCCAGACAACCTTATTCAAGCTCCGTTTTTTTTTTATTTTATTTTATTTTCAAGGCATGCCAGAGGACAGAAGCTGCCCTCAGGTTCCCAGGTAGCACACACAATTTATAGCCAAGGCAAATGAAAGTACAAACTACATGAACTCCCTTAGACTGTGTGCTTTCAGACTCCCCTGCTACTTCAAGTGTCACCTCAGCAGCATAACCCCTGCAGCAAAAAGGAAAAGAGAAGGTTTTCACTGGATTGAAGGAAGGCTGAACTCTGCCCATAGACGAGGTAATTTTCTGTCTGCTCACAGAGGACTCTGCACAGGGCAGCTGATTCCCGAGGGCACAGCAGAGCCCCTTTGGAGTCAGCTCCCAGGGCTCCTGTGTGGCAGGGCACGAAGTGGCTCACCGGCCAGCCCAGCAGGCTTCAGGGCACAGAACCATGCTGGCCCTGGGCTGTCCAGTTAACCGGACAGAGGTCATCTCCTGTCCTGTGCTCCACTCCTGACGAGGTAGAGCTCTCTGCAAGGTGCAGTGTGGAGCTCTGGGCAGGGCTGTGCGGGCAGCAGCCCAGCCTGGGAACTCAGGAGCAGCAAGGAAGGAGAGGATGCTGGAGTGGAAGTGATTTGAATTAGAACAAACTAGCTGCTGAATAGAAGCTTTTATTCCAGCATGGAGAAGGCTTTGTTAGTGAAGCACATGTGATGCACAAAAGCCTCCACTTGAATTCATTGAGTTTTAATTGGTTCTCAGGTGGGGGAGGAGATGGGTGTTAGGAATTAGGGATTCCTTAAAGAGGCAATATCATTAAATCTTAATGCCTCTTCCCTCTCACCCCCAGCTTCGGCTTAGGAGTCTGGCCTCACTCAATTGTCTTATGTTAGAGAATCAGAAAAAACTGAGGGAGAGAAAGAGTGGGAGGGAGAGCCGCTAATAAAGCCTAAAAGGAGATCAATGAATAAGGAGGGTGAGGGGCAGGAGGAAGACTGACAAAAATAAAGAGGCTGTTTGGGAGAGGAGGGAGGTCACAAGCAGGCAGGGAAGGCAGAAGAACCTCAAAGGGATGAGGTAAAGAGAATGATGCCATTTCAGTTGGGGCTTTCTTTTCTCCCTGCATTCCTTCTTTTATTGAACACTTAAAACTTCCCTTGGAGATCCTCTAGCTTGGCTCTGTTAGCCTGTGCTCAAAAAATAACAGCTGATGGCCACAAGTAAGGAAGCAAATCCTGGGATGGGCAGGGGGTATGAGTGCATGGGGAATGATGGCAGGCAGAGAAACCTGCTTGGAAGGACCTTGCAGGAGCTGCCACTTGTTTTGCCAGACACAGCACGTTTCAGACAGAAGTTTTGTTACTAGGAGCCTGGCACAGATAAAGGTGAATCAAGGTCCTTGTGAGTGAAAGAGAAAGGCAGTAATCAGGAGCTAAGGAGATTTCACAGTTGGCATTGTAGGAGGTACAGCACACTGCCCAGCCTACAAAAAGGCTGCTGGGTACCTGCACACCAGACCCTCACAGACACTAACTGCTACACTGTGTTGGGGACACACATCTCAAACACCTCCATCAGTCCAATCCAGCACAGAATTAATTAATGTTGTTTTGCCTGTTAGATTTGGAATTTAAATAGCTGAGTGACATACCAAACACACTGCCAGCAAACAGCAACTGCAACCCATTTTCTTTTAGAGTTCCTGACAGAAGAACATTGCTTCTAAGTTTTAAGCCAGACAGTTTATCCTGTATAAAGCTATACACAGCAGATATTCTTTGCAGGAAGTGCTGCCTACTGTTTTACTATAATTCTTTATTACAAAATTAGACTGCACAGTCTTTGCTTATAGACTTCACCATGGCACTGATCTCCCCCAAAACAGAGTCACTGCAACCGATTACTACACAGACCCAAATGGGAGGTCTCTGACTTCTGCTCGAGGACAGTGTGGGATGCTGAAAGCAACATTCCCGTGGTGGCTTCTCTCTAAAAGACTGTCTGATCCGAGTCACCTACTGTGGTGTGAAATCTGAAGGAACACAAGATCCTCAGCTGACACAGCTGGGGTATGGGGTAGCTCTGGCATACATGTGGGTTAATCATGTATTTCAGAGCACAGGAAAAAAAAAAGATCAGTGAATTCATCCATTGAAAGTGTCATAGGATCCAGTTTTCCAAACTCCCTCCCTGAAATAAGAGCCTAAGTATCATTTAGAAGTGACACAGAGACTGAAGTCTCATTTGGTCCTTTACTCCAGCTAAAAGCAGACGCGGTCTCCACCTGGCAAAGGCATTTGTGAGCAGTGGGCTGCAACAGTGCCTGGCACCAGCTACACAGGAGGCATTTAACCACACATGGAGAAGAGCTAACACTACATGCCTTCATCTTTCACACTGCAAAGTCCACACTCTGACTCTGCCAAGCTGCCTGTTGTCACTGCTTGACCAGTGACAACCCACAAGAGCCCTGCCACACAGGAGCAGCAGGGCTTTCCTACACCCCGGGAGTCTCCCCTGGAAGGCTCATGTAGGAAAAAAACCCAAAAAGCCCCATATATCAGAGGTACATTTTTTTTCCTCTCTAAGAAACATTTCTATTGAGCGTTGGTTTGTCTCCTCTCATAGTGCACCTGCATTCCAGGTAGCATGCATGTTACAGACACATTTATTTAATTTTCTATCTTAAAAGATTTAGCTAAGCCACAGGTACAATTTCAAACAATATCTGACTCACTTGAAGGAACCAGCTGTTCTTCATCAACGGTAACATTTGCAAGTCCACCTTACTATGGATAGTTGTAAACACCATCCCTGCCTCCTGGGACAGCCACACTGCTCTGCAGAAGACTAAGCAATTGCACTGTTTCCTACACATCTGTATTCAGTGTTAGCAGCCAAGCAGCTCCTGTGACTATCTTCCCAGTAACAGAATGTACAACAAGGCTGACGTGGTAACGCTGGGCAAGGTCATGCCTCCAAGATTGTTCCCTGTATTTATCCTACACTTCTTGCCCGGGATGCATTTGCCCTCCTCCCAGCAGTCTTCCAGTAACAGCCTTTCCTGTAATTGTTTCCCTTCTCTTTCAGATATGTTCAGTTTATCTTTATACTTCTGTGCAGGAGTATTGGTTTTCCTGATACCACCTTGTTTCTCAACAGTTCCCTTTTTTTGTAGCTTCCAATGGCATCAGACTAAACACCATTTGTGCCTTTGGAAAGAAAAATAACTAAACCCCCCTCCCATCATGCTTGGAAATCTTGCTGCCCTCCTAGGGCTTTCTGTAGGCACCTCTGGTAGTTGGGATCCTCTTGCAACATTTTTCCTAGCAAGTGCCATTCCCCCAGCCTTTTGGTATGCGACAGCAGGCACTTCTGAACTGCTTCACTACACAAGCCACAGATTTGTCTGTCACAAACAGTGTCAGTTATCACAGCATCAAATTTGCTGTGTGCAGCAGGTCTCTTTAAGGCTGCCATGAATTGAAAATTGTTTTCCTACCTCTTCTCAATGCCTGACAGAACAGGTATCTCAGCAATCAGCAGTGGCTTTGGGGCAAAGTGTGACTGACACATCTGCATCAGCTCTCCAGTTAATTTTATTCCTGGCCTGTTTTGTTACATTAAACCTAACGATGCTCGCCATACTTCCTCCTTTCCAAGCAGCAGAGAGAGCAAAATCACCCTTTTGGCTCCAGAAGAAGATTAACTATGGCTGCTCCACTTCACAGATACTCCTGTAACCAGGAGATTGCCTCTTTTTTGCAAGTACTAACATCACACCAACAAACACAATCCTAAGCAAAATGCAGCCCTAAGGAGGTATCATTGCCGATTTCAACAGGTTCACAATGATAACGTCCTGTGCCAAGCTATTGGCATGGCACAAGCTTTTTACTTTGTTACTCTCTCTGAAGAAGCAGATTTACATAGCTGCTAACATAATTTAAGTGTTAGAATATGAAAATCACCTACATCACAAGTCTTTACAAAGCTTGTCAGAATGCTAGTACAGAAACATGCTGTATCCTCCTTGGAAATCACCTCTTTCTGCTCCAGTGGCCAAGTCCTTGCAAGGACTTTAGGAGCACTCATCCTTTGCTCTGTGGATGGCCACATCATCAACCTGTGCATTTCCTGTGGCTTGCCAGGCAGCTTCCCAAGCTGTTTCATCTGAAGCTGCAGCCCTCTGCCAGGCTCCAGCCCACACCAGAACTGGACATTGGAGCATTCACAGCTTCTCTGGGCCCAAGGGCCACATCCAAGTGTGTGCAAGAGGACAGAGCTGCACTAGAGCTGGGCACTACATGTTACAGAGACAGAATGAGGCTAGGATGACTAATGAGAGACGCCAGTGCTGCAAAAGCTTTCCAGCCCAGTGCCCTCAGAGGCTGCTGTGAGATGGTGATACTTTGCACATTTATTGGTGCAATATTGCACACTTACTGTTCCTTAAACTTGCACCAGCCCACACCTCCGTGGCCCCACTAGCCAGTGGGCCTTGCTTGAAAAGATCTTTACAAACACACAAGTTACCACTGTGAACTTCAGGGGAGCGCTCTCCTACTTCAGTACTTGTACCTAAACATGGGGTTTTTTCTGAATTATATCAGTGCTTCATCTCCTGTGTTTTGACAGGTAAGTAGACAAGAGGACACTGTGGCTTTAAGAAGGTCATTTCCACTGTCCTGCCGGTGTAATTAGCCTGCTAAAGAAAGGGCAGAGGCTGAAAATTGGATTGAGCAAACCAGGCTTTAGCGGCAGGATGAAGGCAGAGCCCCAGGATTGTTATGTTAATCACCTGAGCTCAGCAGTCCCTGCCCTTCAAACCGGTACAAACTCAGGACCCTTCTGCAGAGCAAACCCAGCCTGGATCAGGCTTCAGCTGCCCTAGGACATCCCTCTCCACCTCCCGGGATGCAGGGACCACCCGTGCAGACAGACCTGGGGCCACCCAGCACCGGGAGAGGACCCTCCGACCGGCCACCGCCACAGCCCGTGGCCACACAGCTCCAGCGAGGCTGAGATGAAACGAGGGTCACAGGTGACACTGTGAGCCGATGGGCCAGGGCTGCTTTACACCAGCTCAGGATCCAGCCCCGGCCCTGCTGAGTCGATAAGCACATCTGAAAGCACAGATTGCTTACTGCTATTTCACCGATGAAAAATAGCATTGAGAACAATAGGCCAGAGTCGTATCCGGCACAATAACGTCCGGAGGCAGTGGAGCTGCAGGAGGGTGCCAGCCCCTCTGCAGTGACAGCACAACCCCCCTCCTCGGTCCATGGGATGCTGCCTGGTGCTCAGCTCCAGCATCTTCATCACCAGAACTATCACAAGTCAATCCCAGGGGCACGTCCTGGGGGTACAGCACCCCACCCTGCCCCTGTGCTCCTCCCCAGAAGACCAGCCACACTCTGCACCAGAGCTGTCACCCCCACCAGTGTCACCTCCAGCACCAGCTGGTGCGGTGCCACCAAAACAAGAGGTGCTGCACAAGCCAGTGGTGGTGGCGAGCTTGGCCCAAGGTGCCCTTTTTGCTGAAAGGACTTGTTTGTGGAGCAGCCAGCAAGAGCTGGCCACCAATCACTCCCAGTCACAGCCGGCTGCCTGCTGCCTCCTGTTTTGTCCTCACCGCCTCTCCCCTCTGCGGGAAGCAAGGCCGGGCTTTACCTCACTGCACTTTACTAGCTTGTGTTCCCTGGAAACGTGCCTTTTTGTCTCCTCCGTGCTCAGAAACTTTGGACTAGCAGCCCTGGCCATCACCACCCACCTTCTTTTTAAGGCGGCAACCCAGGCTGGCCATTGTCCCCCTCCTTGGTGCCCCTCTCTCTTTTCTTAGGGTGAGCTCCCGCCTCTCCCCGTTAGAGCCAGCTGGGGCTCCACGGTACCTCCCTTGTTCTTTGGCGCATTTTTTCACTGCACCCCTGCGCTGCCACGGAGGGGGAGGGAGAGGAGGAGGATGGGAGGGCAACGTCTGGCCTTGCATCCAGCCCGCCGGATGGCATGGTTTTGGAGAGGCCTGGCTTAGTGAAGTTATTCAAGCCAACGGCAGCCTGGCAACCGGGCGGCCACAATGGGAGCGCAGGAGGAGGAATGTTTCCACATGCCTGATCAATGGGAGCAAGGGAGACAGCAAAGCAAACAGAAGCTGGGAAAGAGACACAAAGAGAAAGCAGCCTTTTCTCTGCTCAGTTCCTTTCATTTGTCACAGCTCTTTGTGCAGCTGATGACAACGGAGGCCCTTCGGAGGCTAGTTTTAGGGAGTTTGGTTTTTCTAATTAAATAAAACGCCATGTCCTTTTTCTTCACTGGTCACCCTCCCGCTAGCCAAAAAAACAAAACAAAAAAAACCCCAACCCACACATCCCGAGGAGCAGCCCCATCTGCACTCCAGCCTCCCCTTCTGCACACCTCCCGGGTGCCCCGAGCACCTCTTTCTCCCTGGGAAAGCAGAGAGGCACAACCAGCCCCCGGCTCGCTCAGAAGTGTCCCCCGGGCTGGACGCGGGGCACACGGCACCCGCACCGCCCCCCTGCTGCTCATTGCGGGAATAAAGAGCCCAGCGCAGGACAGCCTCTCCGGAGGTGGTGTGCTCCCTGCAGCAGCTGCTGCCCAGGCTAACCGGCAACTTTCTATAGGAACGAGACAGCAACGTTCAAAGTAGGGTTAGAGGGGGGTTGCCATGGAAACTTGGACCCTTTCTGCTGAGGGGCTATGATTTCCCTCCATAGGTCCCAGACAAGATTTACCTGGGAGCCCAGTGTGGGACAGAGGCTTCTGCGATCTGCACAGCAGCTGCCCCAGAGAGGCAACGGAGGGGTTTCTGGACAGAGGCACCAGAAAGTGGTGCTGGGCTGCATGGTGAGAAGGAGCAGCTGAATCCAGCCCTGTTGTGTAACCAGTGGTGGGATCCCAAAGTTGCTTCCCCTAATTACTGTGCAAGAGTTCACAGCAACCGGCCTCCTCCGTGCAGGAGTTACAGGAAAGGTCCTCCCTGGCTCCAAGGCAACATCAGACAAACTGAGTGGAGACAGTTTGGTGGAAAGCTTTCCTGCACTGAGGCCACAGCAGAGACTGTTCTGTCTATCTGGGTACGTGTAGCCATGAAAAACAGACACTGTCTGCTGAGGAACAGCCTCACCTCCACCCAGATGCTGGCTTCCCTATCTGTGACCAGCTCCAACCCCAAGCAGCCTGGGCTGCAGAAGCTCAGCTCCAGCTCACTGGGCATCAATGAGTGCAGGAAGAGGATTAATGACCATGCACATGCTTTAGGAGGAGGGAATTTTAGTTATGGACATTGCAAAGTTGGAGATCTCACCAGGTGCTCACAGTTTCAGGATGTGACCAAACTGAGAAAGGGAGCTCCAGCATGAGTCAGTGAATGGCAGTGTGAGCTCAAGGAAGTAGCATGAAATTTGGTCCTAATCATAGATGTAGCACTGGGTCAATAGCACAGGAAAATTCCTGCCCACTGCCAACAGCCAAAACCACAAATGGCTAAATACAGGCTGCTCAGTCCTCGAGCCAGATGTTTCAGGCTCTCCAGGCAGTCAGCAAGTTCTTCTGCCAGTACCTGTTTCTATACCCAGGCCTGCCACCGAGCTCAGGAATAAACCTTTTGGCTCCTCAGGAGTCCTGTGTCTCGATTGGTGGGGCAAATGTTGAACCAGACATTTTGGCAGTGAGGCTCTGAAGTGATAGGATATGTAGTGCTACCAGCTCCCAGTGTCACCCCATCTCAATTGCATTTCACACCCTTCATCTCCACCTATCCCCTGCCTTTGAGGCAATGCCCCTGCTGTCCAGTTTGGTTAAAGAGGATCCCATGAGCCATTTGCATGAAAGCTGAATTCTAGCAGTGTTGGAGATTCCTCTGCCTTACTCTGAAGGCATCAGGGGAGTGACACACTGCTTCAGTTTCACTGTTTCCCCCACCTTCCAACAGAATCATGTGTGACCTTTTGCCAGGTAATGGTGTTTGTGAGGTGTTCATTTAACAATGTAAGCACCTCTAAATAATAACAAGTTAGTGAAGAAAAGGATTCTACCATAT
The DNA here is from genome assembly GCA_038090715.1 of Florisuga fusca. Taxonomy (NCBI): domain Eukaryota; kingdom Metazoa; phylum Chordata; class Aves; order Apodiformes; family Trochilidae; genus Florisuga; species Florisuga fusca. Next base: position 10,075,113 of record JAAWXA010000024.1, on the reverse strand, counting down.
CCCACATCTCCTTAACACCAAGTTGTTTGCTGCCATATAATCAAACTTGCTTTTGAGAAGCATCTCAATTCCCATATTGAGTGTATCATTGCCATCCCACAGTCCTGCCTGGCTCTTCCACAGCCCCCAGACATGTGCTAAGTGCCAGCCTGCAGCTGAATGAAGATCAGGAACTTCCCCTCCTCACCTTCAGAGTGAAAACTCACTCCAAAGGCACTACCTCCTGCTTCAAAGTTACTTCAGCACTCCTTGAGCCTTCTGGTAAGAAAGGAGAAATCCACCTTCACTCCTGCTCAAAGGATTGCTTTCATTAAGCCCTCTATAGATTTGCAATGGCAAGTATTTGACCTGCTTCAAAAATATTCATGAGACTCTCACATGCAGTCAGTAAGGGCAGACCAGCAAAATCCTCAGCTCATGTTCTCTTGGGGTCTCAGGGTGCTGATGGCAATATACATCCCAATTACAATATTTACCACATTGAGAATGAGGCCTTGTCAGCTCTGGTGACACTTTGAGTCAAAGAAACAATCTGGAAGCGATTGTAATTATTTCTCAGTAGATCAGAAAAAAAGTCTGACCACGTGCAAATACCTTTAAGTAACTGCCCTTTTCCCTGGCCTCAGTGAGAAGCTTCCAAGACAGGCCACGGGGAATGTTTGAACTCTACAAGAATATTTAGATACTTCCAGAGTCTGGGTTGTGTAGAACAGCAAAATGTGCTGCTCCTACACAAAAATCAGGTACAAAGGCTGCCAAGACAGTCCATCCCAGTAAGCATTAAGCCCTGAAAGAAAAAAAATCACTCTTCTTTATAAACAATGAATATATTTCAAGTGTTATAGTGTAGCATGCAATGGGACTAAACAAGCAGGAAAAGTAGCATTCACTCCCCACAAACAAGCACCCCAGCATGCTAACTACTTACTGCAGGCTTCTAGAAATGTTGCAGAGCAGTGCAAAATACAATGCAAGTGTGGTCCCTTAGGAGAAAGAAAAGCAAAGTGTACTCCCTGTTAACACAAGCACTGCAAGGCAAAGCAGTTCTCACATAGCTAGTGCTCTTCTTTCACTCCTGCACCTGCTGTGAAGACACTGTCCTGATAAGTAGCAGCACTCTATAGCTTCCAGGTCTGCCTCTCTCAACAAGCCCCTTCTGTGCTGCCTATGGATTCATCTCAAGATAACATTCTTTGGTAGAAGGACAACCTGCTGATGGACACATGCAATTAGTAGCCTGCTGACAGGCACCCTTTCAGCCTCTCTCTGGCCTCTTATACTCAGGTAAAGCTGGCACAGTGATCCATCCTTTGTTACAGCTCTATAAAGTGGAGGAAATAATTCAAAAAGTCTTAAAGGGAACCTCAGGGTGGGAAGATGCAATATGTATTTTATAACTGAGGGAGAAGCAGCATTTTATCACTGTTGAAACAACTCCCACTATGGAGTCAGTAAGTGCTTGAGCTGTTTACGATTCTCCTTATCACAGATAATGCCACAAGAAGGCAGAGTTACCACCTGCAAATATATAAACAAGTAAGTCTCAGAGGGTGCAAGGTGTGGGTGGAAAGAGAGCACTTCTTTCAGCAAATACTGTGTCAATCCCCACTGAAAGGGGAATACTTCCTCTAATATCCTTCTTTTCCGTCTTCTGACAATGTGACCCCAATACAGGCAGGGCACAGATCAAGCAGACAGCACACACAAGGCAACTGGGACATTTGTGCTGCCCCCCTTGTCCTGCTGGTGTCCTGCAAGGAACAGAACACACTGCAGCCAGGGACTGCAGCTCCAAGCAGCCTGATTACCTGACCTTGCCACATGGATCAACCCCTAAGGTGGGAGGAAAGGAAATCCTTTCAGTCACATCACAGCACAGCTTCTTAAGATCTTTCCCACTTACTCATGCCTCGTACCCACCAGTCTCGGACCCACCAGCCTTGTAGAGCTGCTTCCTGTGATCCCAACTCATTGTGGTGTGGATCTCTGTACCAAACTTCTCATAGTTACAGGACAGACTGTGAACACTTACTGTAACGCCCTTTTCACTCGCAGCCTTAGATCCCTAATGAAAATCAGTGACACCACCCCCTTGGGTACCCTGTTCATGGCCACAGCACACATGGGTGCCAGAGACAAAGCACAGGGCAGATCCAACCCTGTTTCCTTTGCTGCTTGAGACCCTGACCTTGACCATCCACTTGGCAGAGGATGTATGTGGTGTTCAGATATTGCTCCCCACAGGGTTGAAGTTTTTTCCTTTTGCTCACAGATAGGTTACACAAAACACAGCCCAAACATACCACAGGTAGTACGTAATTCTGGAAACCAGCCATCTTTTCCATAAAAATCCACCAGTCTCCCTTTAACATGCCACAGCCCGAGACATTCCAACACAACCAAGGAAAGTGGCTTTTAACCTCTTATCTTTTGCAGACCCTTACAGGTTTTTCACTAGAAATACAGACCTACATATAGTTAACTTCAGCCCCCTGTAAATACACCACGTTGTTCTTATCAAAGCACGTAGCAGTTCTTATAAGCTAGAGAAGCAGATGGTAAGCTGGGTCAACCAAGGTAACAAGAAAAAAGTTTCAATTTATTGTCTTTACCTAGAGAAGAAATGTTCCTTTGTTCCAGTGAAAAACCCACGACCCCCAGAGAACTCAGGCATGTTGACTTCTGCAGCTCACCCCACACTTTGCAGCAATCAGCCAGGCTGCACAGTATAAGGAAGAAACCTCTTCTGGCTCACCCTCTGACTTAGCATGGAGGACCAAAGCGCAGATGTGTGAGTGCCAGCCCTAACTCCACTGGAGTTAAAAAGCCATCCAGACAAAGCCATTGCTAACTTCCTATACATTGCCAACGCCCACGACCAGGAACAGAAGTGTCTTCCTAATTGCTCTGCAAATTCCCTTTTAGAAAGGCTGTGACAGCTGATCTCTGTTACACCACTTAGCACCTGATGAGAAGCAACTGGGAAGGGAATGCTTTCAGGTGGCCACAGTGATGCTCTTCCCAATACTGGGGACCTGTCAGCGGCAGAGCCCTGGGAAAGATCTGGGGGAAAGTGGATTTTATCAGGCTGAAATTCTGCCAGTACAGCAGGTCAGGCCTCTTCTGCATCATCACTCTGTCCTGCTCGCTACATACAGTTGGCTCTAACTCCAGGAGCAGCAAAAGCTACTGTCTCATTTCCTCTGTCATCTGTACTGTCCTAGCACTAAAAGCAATATGAATCCACAGAGTTAAATTGACCCACTGCTGCAATTCCAGAAGTGTATGCATTCTTCTATCATATTAAAACTGCTCCCCTCACCGTGCCCAGCAGCAAGTCCTACATCCTGCCTGCTGGCCACTGTAGCTCTTAGTGATTTTCTGTCATGCTAGAAGAGTTTGTCAGCTTGTCTCACACCCAGCTCAGGTGATATTCAAAAGACATCTCACAACACCCATCACAAAAACAGCCACAGGGCCGAGCACCGAAACTGGCCACGAGATGTCTGCCCACAGCTCCAAGAAGCTAATTTGAACCAGGCTGAGCTGTATGGACTCAATAATTAACAAAGAATGTACTTGAAGCCGGTATATTAAGGGGTGAGAATGCATTGCAAGTCTGAAGAATTAAGCCATTGTAATCAGAGAAGGAAAAAAAAAAATCTGAAGTAAAATCCTTGCATAGACCTTGACTATTCCCTTAGCAGGACGAACCTGATGACTAGTTGTTGTTTACAACGATAAGGTCAGAGGAAAGGCCATTTCCTCTCAACAATTGTCAGAAGGGATTAAAACCTGCATTCAGGCTTGCTTTGAACTAGCAGGTACTCCATTCCCCGATGGTATCAGGATCCATTCAGCGAGGTCTCAAGCAGCCTCCGGGGCATGTCTCCATAATGCCCCCATTGTGGAAATATGCAGGACTGCTTCCTGCCTTCACTCTATCTTTATGAAGCTTCACCCTTGTGGTCCGATAGCCGGGTCAGGAAGCAATCCTGCAATCACTGTTTAATTAGTCATTTCCCAAGTCTGCTTCAGTGGAGAGTTGCTGCTGCTTGTCAGCTTCTGGAGAGGGAGGTTGGGAAGCAGAAACATCGGCACCGGATTGGGAAAGAAAAAGTTGCTCCGAGGGTCTGAGGCGCTGTTGTGCCGTAGCTCGACACGCCACGTTCTCCAGTTCCACTTTAGTTTTTAAGCAGAAGGATTTGAGCAGATGAATGGGCCATTGCACTTCCTGCAAGTCAAGACAAAAGCTGATTTATAACAAAAGTGGGTTTATTTTTGTTGATTTGCTACAGACCAGGCTTGGTGGGGGTTTTGCGGGGTTTTTTGTGGGGTTTTTTTGTTTGCTTTTTTGCTTTGTTTTTTTTTCCTTGAGAAATAGCGTCTTTGATACAAAGCACATACTTCAAGAGAGGTCTGTTCCAGGAATTCCAGTTGCATACTTTTCTTTGTGGAAGTCAGGATGGAGCCTGAGAGGTTGGATACATGGAGCTTCAGCTTTTCCAGAAGACCTCGCTGGAAGAGGTCCTTCTTGCCATACAGGCACCATTCGAAAAGAATGAGTTACATAGTATTAAAGTATTTGTCTCGATAATGAGTGTTTGTGCATGGAGGAATGCTCAAGGAAAAATGTTCGTTGAAACCCAATTGTTCTGAAAACCATGGTGATTTTTCTGTCCAACAAAGTAAATGAGGTATTTCAGTAATGTCAGAAAGGCCTATCTTGGCATTTTCAGTGTATTGGATGTTGTTGAGATAAGCTTTTCAAAACAAAATTGTATTAAAAGTTACATAAAGGCTGTATAAACCGACTTTTTTTCTCAGTTTAAAGACACTGAAATCAGAGGAACTGGTTTGATCAAAACAAAAGGATGTTTTCAGAGTTTCATTTTATAAGTAAGTTTGATTTTAAATGTGATTCATTCTGAAATGGGAAAGATTTTGAAATCTCAGCATTTCCCAGTAAAGTGAGAACTTCTGTCTTTCACTAGTTCCAGTTTCCTTTGCTGTAATTAAATAATTGGAAAAGTGGTGGATGTGATAATTCCCTTGTGACAGCAGGACAATCCTGCTTTTGATAAGTGTGTGTGGTACCAAAAAAAATATTCAGAAGAAAAACCCTAACGGATCAGTAACCTCATTGAGAAATTTACATAAATTTCAAGAAATTATACTGGAATTCACAGATGATTGATGAGGGAAACTGACTCCAATGGGGAGTAGAACTGGTGGGGGAGTAACATGAATTATTGTATCTATCTTGTGAGAAGTTCCTGCTCTCTTCCTGGACCTGGCATGCCACTTCTTACAACCTTGTTCAAATCAGATCTGTTTACACAATGGATCAGTCTTTGTACTGGGCTAATGCACATTGCTTCCAGCAGCTGAGAGTATGGGAGGAAAAAAATATGTATTTGCATAAAAAAATATTGCAAGTATGTCCTCAGAAAGGTTTTTTTCCTGTCTCACTAAGGCTTTACTAGCCCTAACAATAGCCAAATCCAGAAGACATAGGGATGAGATAATGTCACATGAGCATCTCTTCTCCTCAGATACTCCTTTGCTACTCAAAGAGATGAGTGGAATCTTCTCCGTGTTCCTTTTCCTCTCATTTCCTGACAGTTTCCTCTTCTGCAGCCATGTAGCTGGGATTACCCTCTGGTCTTGTTACATGATCTGCCTCTTAGGCTGCGGTTTCTTGCAAAGAGCCAAAACACAAGAAGAAAAAAAATATTTTTAAGACCCACACTGCTGTGAGAGGGATGCAGAAGAGAGCTGTGAAGAGGGCTCAAGAACACTCTTGAAGGTGCCATCTCCATCCCCTCACCTGGGAGAACAAAAGCTCAGCATCCAGCATTACCATAGCACCAACAGTCTTCAATAAATTGCTCTTGTAAGAAAAGAACAGATGTGGCAAAGATTGTTCCAGGGTCTGTAGCAGACCACAGCCAAAGCAGAAGAGTCTAAATGTGCTGGGCTGGGATGGCAGGGGAAGTCACAACTGGGTTTCATCTAGGGGGAATTATTCTTACACTCAATTCATCAATTTATGGGCAAGCAATTCCACAGGCAACACTGACTTGATTAAACAGAGCCATAATGACAGTGAGGGCAGGGAAGCATCCAGCCAAGTATGCAAACTAGCCTGCTCAGCCTAGAATAAAAGCTTCCTAACCAATAATTTCATGCTTTTATCTATATGATCATTAATACAGATACCAAACAATGCCAGCTCGACGTGGTGTCAAAGGCTCTGACAACCTCTAATTGATAATAAATAATTCAATTTCTGTCCCTATCCAAAACTGCTGAATCTTGGGACATGTTCCAAATAAATGATTAAAAAGAACTTCAAATGTAATTATATCTAACACAATTGGGGATATTGCCCAGATGAAATTTACAGCAACTATTCAGAGCTACAAAATTTCAATGACACTGGCAACTCTTTATGCCTACTAGAAAATTAAATGCTCTTTACCCAGGCAATGCCACAGACTGCATTTTTTACTGACATCTGTGTGCCGGCAACTCACCCAGGCCAACCACACATCCCACAGAGGTGCAGCATTTCCCAAAAGCACTCGAGAAAATTTGGGAAGAGGGCTTTACCACAGCCACATCTTTCTTGTTCTGTACGTGAAGAACTGGATCTTCTTTCTGATACAGCTAATTCTTCCTCTCCCCTAAAACTGCTTACATTACAATTAACAGAAGTTTCTTAAGAAATTAACACCCATAGTTCCTGGAATGAAACTGGGGTGACGAGTTTCAACAAGGAAAGTGACTATCAGCAAAACCCTGAGGTGATGAATGCAGCATCTCAGAGGCACATCAGTTGTTGTTAGTAATTCCCAAATTGCAAAGCCAGAAGGAACTGTGAACACTTATTATTGAAAACACAGGACAAGCATTTAAAAGCAAGATTATGCAAGATTTGTTTCCTATTTTTCTCTTGCTTGTATAATTCCTTGCTGAAACCTTAGTTTATGCATCTTAAAACAGGAATAATGATTTTCATTTTGATTTCTGGGGATGCTTTGAATGCTTTTCTTTTCTTGTGAGAACTGCGTATGTCACTGACTTGAAGAAGCAGTGACTTAAGAACCTTTTAGATCTGCAGCAGTTATCTTACTGAGCTCGTAAGGAGACAACAGAAATGCACTTGCCTTTGTGTCAAGTCTGTCACATTTCTTTATTCCCAGTCCCTTATGGAAAATCCAGTATCAGCACCACTGGAATGCAGGTGCTCACGGGTAGGGCAGTCACAACACCAGTTTGAAGATGCACCAAGAGCTTTGTATTGCCTGCCTAGAACTCTAATCACTCCCTGGACCTAGCTGGGCATATTTCTCAGTCTTTACAACACCTCTCACTATTTGTGAATGGGAAGCAGCAGTAGAGAACAGCAGCTCTTCATCTTTCACAACAGGTTGTGCTGCAGTTTGACTCTGTGTTTACCTGGTAGAGTGGCCAGAAGCAGCCAGCCTGAAGCAAAGAGATCACCTGCAATGTCTGCAGGATCATGAGAACATCTAACAAAATAAAATCACTCCATAATTTGGTGAAGTTCTCAGCTGCCATGATCAGGTGAGCCAGGCTGATCCTTCAAGAAAGGGAGGAGGGGAGAGGGGGGGCAAATAAACACCAGGAGTGTATCTATTCCTGTGCTGTCTGCCCCATGTCACACAGGTGTTAAACAGAACCTCTCCCTGGGCAGACCTAAAGGCACTGCAGTGCTCTGAACAATGTCCCAGGCAGGAACCCTCATATTAGCAGTCAGATGACAGAGATACATGACATAACATTAATTGGAAGAGCCAGTTATGTTAAGTAGGACACAATTTTACAGATCTTGGATCTTCAGTTATTAGACCACATGAACACACTTAACTTGGAGGATGGATGTAGTCCTACTGGAACCAGTGGTTTATTAGACACTGTGGGACCAGCTTACATGCTGAGGCCAGATCTGGGACCTCAGTTCCTGCCTCACCTGCAGGAGGAAACTTCCTTACAGGTGAAAAAACAAGAAACTCTCTATTATACATCATCTTATACTAGATAATTTGTCTGAAGTATCTACTACTGATCCCTGTTATTAAAAAAAAGTTATAAACCTATACTCCAATCTAGTGGTGGCAAACTAATGAGGTAATGAAACTTTGCTGGTCTCCTTTGAAAAGGAAGAGAACTTACAAACGACTATTAAAACCTAATATTTGAAGAGACTGGATCATCTTTCACAACAATATTCACCATAAATTATAAGTTAAATTATATAAAGTAAGTTATATAAGAGTAAGTATATACTTATTTATGTAAGTTATATAAAAGGGAGAGCACCTCAGAGAAAAAATAAATATCAAAAAATATAAGGATATTTTCCTTATGCTATCTCAGTTGCATGCCTGAACTAGCTAAGTATCTCATTAATCTTCAGAGTCTTGGTAAGGTTGATGTTATTCTTCTAGAAACCCAGAACAATGGAATAGTGGAACCTGAGCACAGAAATACTGTAATGTCAGGAATCACCCTGGAAGTTGATGGAAGAACTGGATTGAACTCCGTGACCCGACAACGTTTTCACCACCAAGTCACAGGTCCAGGATGTTTGCTCCCAAAGTAACTGAACAATCATTAATACTTTGTGGTTAAGCCATGTATCTTTAGGAAATGTTTTCCAAAGGCTTTAAATGCAAAGTCCTTAAGTGGGAGTTTCCAGCAGATCATTCAGAAATTCCACATGGCAGAGTCCTTTCTGAAAAAGCAGAAGCCAGTGGCAATAACAGAGGACTCAAGTTAATATCCTGATTTGTCACTGCATGCCTGCAGGTTGGAAAGGGCAGAAGATGTTGGAACAGCTTCACCTCTAGAAAACCAGGCAAGACATCCCTGCTAGCAGCTCTTCTGCTAGAGGGAAGGAGCAGCACTGTAAGACATAATCTGATCTTGTGTTTAAAAAAAAAAAAATTGCTACTAAAAAGCCCCTGAAAACAGAACAAAAAGGAAAAGCATTTCAGAGCTCCAAGAAGGGTCAGAAATGGCAAAAGATGGAAGTAGAAATGCAGACAATGTATTAAAAATATGTCATCACCTCTTCAATGTGTTTTGTCTTGTCAGCTGTAAACATCCATAGTTGCTCCATTTGCACTGGTGTAGAAGATGGGAAAAGGCTGAGCTTGTAGCCCCAGCTGTACTCCAAGGGCTGGGTAGCTGGGTCCAGCCTTCCTGAACAGACACAGTGTGAGTGCTTCTGAGGTGAACTCAGTTTAATAGGTTGCTACTTACAGGCTTAGACTGATTTACAGGTGTTTGCCCTGAAATATGACCATCCATGTCATGACTGCTAATCCTCTCCCCCCTCTGAAATCCTCCCACTTCGACAGATAGCTATTTTTAGAGGAGAAAACCACATACATACCAAAAAGCAACAGCTCCCTCTAAATCTCCTCCCACAGGAAGGGCAGCCTGACTGTCACACACCTGACAAGTTGTCTAATACAGCACACCACCAAACCCTCGCTTGCCTCTGTCACGGCAGGTGTCAGCCACCTGCATGTGACAGTAATAACAGGGGTGTCACAGGGAGAGTGCACACAGACCTTACATCCTCCTCCCTTCCATCCTGGTAGAAAATCTGCTGTTGCCAATGCAAAGCCCAGGAAGCATAGCTGGGCTGCATCAGGGGGAGCAGCATTTTCCATCTTTCTCTGCTGAAGACTTCTCTTCTTGCTCTTTCAGGCTTGTGACCTCGTTTCTGCAACTGAGCTTCCATCCAGCTCACAACACAGTTTTGGATCCTGACACACCACAGAAGCCCCAGCCTGACAGATCCAAAGGCCCAAGCACTGTGACACTCTGTACCTGGTGAATCAGTTTCTGTGTCCTGCACATACTGGTCCAGCAATGTGGTAATGATTTGCAGACATAGATGAGAACAAGGTTCACAGTATAGGTAATCTAAACAAAAAATTATCTTGGGATTGAAAGTAAATTTACGCAAGTAGATAACCTTTTTTCCTTAAGTAATATATTATATAGGTACTGACTGCATTGCATTCATCTGTGTCCTAGCTTACAGAATGCTGAGTACAGCTTCTAGAAATCTACCACCCGCAGCAAAACCCAGCTTCTAGGAGTTCAAGGCCATGCCAAGTCTCACATACTGAGTGTGAGACCTGGCATTCTGGCTGCTATGCTTTGCTCCATACCCACAGAACATGCACTTCAGTTGTTTTGAAGCACAGCATTCCTCTTTCTCTGTCACTCTGGGATTTTCATGTGGCAGATGTTGGTCTGGCAGGGCACAGCGAGCTTCATAGCTTTGTCAGGTACCTGGGCAGAATGGGAGAGGTGTCTTATCCATGAACCACAACCAGGAGAACCTCTACTAGAAGGAATATCCTAGTTTTGGGGGTCCTTTCCCTTCACATGGCCCAACAAATCTACATCATAGAAGATACACACAGACCTATCACAGAGCCATACAACAGCTCAGGGAATCAGGATCTCAGACAATTCAGCGTATTCCATACTTAGAGAATCAGATGCATAGGCACAGGTCGCATTTTTTAGGTCTGGAAAAAGTCCAGAAAGCTCCTAGAAATTTTCACAGACATTTTAAGCAGCCAAGCAAAAACCCAACATGAGGCCAAACTACAGAACTTAGAGATTGAGTTTTATATTCAAAACAACAGAGAAAATTCATTTCTGCACTGCTGTAAATAAGTCACATTGGAGCTCCCACCACTGCAGGAACAATCCCATCCAGGGCTCCTCACTTCTTTCCAGTGCTGCAGAACCAACACCTCCAGCAAAAGCTGAGGGTGACTCTAAGTGCTGACAGTGCAGGGATCCCATTCCCTGCAGTATGGAGTACAAGGGACTCCTCATACGCTTCAGGTTTCATCTTCACCTCTCCTACTTTTGGCCTTAAAAGAACACCAATATTTTGAGGTATCTGGGTGCATGGCAACACACTGCAGACTACCCTTCAGTTTCTGTGGATGCTGCCACTCTCCTAAAGTCTTCCTTGGGACAGACAGCTGCATGTGTATTTCTACCCTGGGCAGTTTTCCCAATGATTTCCTCATTCTACCCTCTCCTGGCTCTTTCTGACACATTCTGCTTCTGTTGTTCCCCTGCTATGTGAGCAGTGCTCTGTCTACTCTCAGTACTTTTTGCTCCAGCTCTGCACAGCACTTATTTGTTAGTTAGTCAGAATCCTAACAATTTAGGTCAAGAAGCCCAGTGAATCTGATGTGGTTTGTTTCACATAAAAAGAGTGAAATTGAAAACCACCTTATTCTTCTCAACTGAAATGCTGCATCCCTATTAATTCAGGTGTATAAATAACACTCTCTAATGCTGCATCAAGGGCTCTGCTGTGTGATTAAACCTGCTTTTCTGACCTGTAATTAGAAACTTTTCCTCTGAAAGGCAGTTTGCAGAGAGAAAAGGAGAAAGAGAGAGAGAAGGAACCAGCTCACAGACCCAACAATTTTGTTCTTAATAAATTATTCAGAGTTTTTGAAAGTTGAGCTGGATTTCCATCTGGTAGCATTAAAGACCCAAAAGGAAGAAGAACTGAAGGATTCTCAGGGCAGAACACAACAGTACAGAGCATGGGGCTGGAAACAACAAGCCAGTTGAGAAGTTCACTGTGTCCTCTGCTTGTCCCTGTTCAGCTGCTGTCTTTGCACACCTGGACTCCAACAGAGCCTGGAGCAATGCAGAATGACCCTCCACCAGAATCCCACAGAGCAATAAAGTCAAGTGTTTGAGATATAAGAAGAAAACCTCAAAATTCAGTGCATGCTTTACAAATGTCATCAGAACCAGACAAAGAACAGGCAAAATAGATGATGATGCACACGAGCACAGAAACAGTATAGAGACCAGGCTGCATGATCCCATGCAAATAATGTATAACCTTTACAAGACAGGTAATTTAAAGATTAATTCATTAATGATTAAATGAATCTTTTGCCCCATGGTCAGTTAGAGAGTACAGACCAGTATACTATTAATGGTGTTAGTCACTGTTAGTTGCAACCCCAAGAGTAGTCCTGGTGTTGAAAGGTGAACTTGGAAGCGTGGAGATGGTAGATGTCTCTTTCTCCTAGAGTAATAGTAAGAAAAAATACTGTTTCTTCAGCCAAATGTAGGTTCATTTTAACAAAACAAAACAAACAAACAACAAAAAACCCCACAACACTTCAGCTTCTACACTGGATGTCAGTAATCTTTCCTCCTTCTGAAAACTGTGTATAGAAAAAACCTTAGAGCACAGGATAACATGAGGATTGGCCCTAGGACAGGAGGTCTCTGGCCTGGGGTATTTGGCAGCTGTTGCCAGAGTTCTGCTTGATTTCAGATCAGAGAGATTTTGTGATGAATTCCTTCTCTTGTTACACCTATAATCTTTGTGTTGAGGGTGTGACTGACATCATACTGTCATTCTTTAATGTTTTCAGGCTCAAGTTTGCAAGGCCTCATACTAGAGGAATTGAGAGTCTGATCATTTTGTGCATAACTGTCTGTCTCTAGGAACTTCACAAGGCTGATCCAGGGTTTCAGGAAGCCTTAAAAACATCAGGTTTAAGAGGGCTTAAGTCAGCAAGGAGAAACCTACCATTCACATCTCAAGGACCCTTTGGTCAAAATACCAGACCTCACTGAATTTTACAAGGCTTTGTATCTTCTACTGTGGTTTTGACACACACAATTTTAACACAAAAAAAAAGGTTAAATCTACCAAAGTATGAAATGGTGGAAATACCTTCATTCCAGACTTCTGTATGATGTGCAGAGCCATTGGAGACCACAGCCCTGGTATGGGAGTGCAGGACTCCATGAAACAAGAGTCCTTCAAATTCAGTAACAACAACTTTAAGTCATCTTTTGTGTTCATGATGTGGTAGAGTCCAAGTTTATCACAGAGCTGCCAGAACATAAATCTGATACAAACTACTTTGGATTAGACAGCACAGCAGAAAGAGCTTTACAGGGGTATTGTGACAAATTTTATGAACTTCTTAAAGAAACAGAACTTGGAAATAGCAGCAGTGGTGTTAAGTTATTGCCTTGTGGGCTTGAACACTCAGCACTAAGAAAGGAAGTAGGAAAAATGCTAATAATTCAGAAAATAGAGCAGTACTTGAAACTTGTATTAAGATGCATTTATTTTTCACTCAGAATTTTAAGTCAGTTGTACTTAGAGCTGAGTCCCATGCTCTGCCTTCCTCAAATGCAACCGTGGGCTCTCGTCTCTCCATTTTTACAAGTCCTCAGAGTAAGTCCAGTATCACATCACTACTCTTTCCTCTGTGGGTCTCTCTCATCTTCAAACATTGGTATGCAAGTACATAAGCAAAAAAGTCAAAAAGGAATTCACCATACATCAGCCTCCAGGGATTACCTGCCTCTGCACAGAACTTTCACACACAGGGGCTGTCCAGTAGCCCAAGGTGTATCACCTCGACCCCAGCATGGAGAGGAGCAACCAGGCAGGTGGTTTCAGCTGCTCTGCAAGAACCAAGGTCACTGTCAGCTGCTTCTGTGGCTCTGCTTGGAGCTCTGTCCAGCCCTAGCCTCCACTCCAGCCTGATTGAGTTACTAACCAGTTTCTCTGGCTCTCAGCAAGCCGTACATTGGCCAGAATCAGCCCATGTTTTAAAAGCACCTTTCCCATTTGCTGCCTTGCCCCCCTCCCCTGGCTTTCAGCAGCTGTGTCAGCATAGCTGTTGGGTGGGAGATCCCTCTGCTTCTTGTTTCTACAAGGAAGTCCACAAGCTACAGCCTTTCCTTTGAAAATTTTGCTCTTTCTCTTTTACTCAATCAGCCACCCCACCCCACAGACCACCTTTCCAAACCTCTCAGCTCTCCCTTTGAAGCCTGGGGCATGCTCATGCCCTCAGACAGGCTCCTCACGGGCTGCTGGGATCCAAACGTTTTCCTCTTCAGGAATCCCTCTTTCTCTCTTACAATAGTAACTTAATGTTCCATCTACCTAACTTCCCTGAAAAAAGGGGTCCTGTAAATGTCACTATCAGGGTTCCTGCACACATCTACACTATGCTGCAGCAGGGTACCCTCAACTCTCTCATCCTTTCTCCTTCAAACTTTGGATCTTCATTCTCCTCCAGTTCTGCAGAGGTTGCATACAAATTATTTATCTGGTGATAGATCTTGCAGTGTGCTCACATGATAACTTTCATAGAGTGATAGACAGAGATGAGATAAAGATATTGGTATGCAAGTGCTATCACTCAGTTGCTTAATCTACAAATGCAGCATTATCTACATATCTCTGCTCTCCTATTTTTTCCTTTTTTATTTCCTAGTATTTTCCCAAACTAGTGAGGTTCCCTCTCTCCCAGTAATAACAGGAAATCTCTGAAATGTTTGCAATTATCTGATGGAGCACTTAGAGGTTGTCCTGTTCTATGAAATCAGAAATAGATGCTGTCTGGATGAGCATGCAGCCTCACAAGTTTAGTTTTAAACATTATGAAAATCAAATGGATCCTTTCATCCTTCCAACCTTGAACTGAATGAACCACAGTGGGATAACCTTCAGTTGGTACCTTGAGGTCCTGGCAAAAAGACTTTATGTGGGGTTTTCTTGGTGATATCCCAAGTGATTCTCAAATCTCAGAACAAAAGGAAAGCGGGATCTGAATGTCTGCATTATTCCCAACCTTTAGCCTGAAATATGGTACTAAAATATGGTACTACACTGAAAAATGATGTTTAAAATAAAAAAGTTGTTTTGTATCTATTACCCAGTGGGCACTGAAGAACAGCTCTGTTCCTCAGTACAAATATTTTTCTAGCTTTCAGAATGCAGAAAAGGTTTAGAAAATGGAGCTGGTTTCTGGGTGTCAGCTGAGAAAGTGCCATTTCTACATAGTGGCTTTGCAAATATGATTAAAGTCTGCAGCACAATGCTGTGCTCCATGGGACATATCTAACCCACACGCTGCCTTTTCAGCTCTCTGCTTTTTCTAAGTCATGTACATTATGAGTGAAAAGGAAGAAAATGTGTAAACAAGAACAGAAAAGGTTGTTGCGAGTTCATTAATTCTGATCACTTAATAAGCTGTAAATTGAAGTGCATGAATTCCATTCTCTTGAACACCAGGATAAATCTGAAGAATCTCTATTGACTTAATTTACACTGATATGCATCAGAATACGTTCTGGCATTCAGAATCAAAATAATTATTACAGCAACAGTCAAGACCAGAAGGTATCTAGTTTACATTTAGATAACTAAACAAGGGCCAGACTTAACAAAAGTAGAGATTTCACCACTTAAAAAAATAAATTTCAATCGTTTTTCAGGCAGTGCAGAGGCACTGCCACAAGGCCCAGGTAATTTTAGGGCTGCAGTACTGGTCTTAAGAAGCAGGGTGATACTTTGCACCTCGTTAATGAGAACACAGTTCTGAGCAAAAGAGTGACTGTTGTCCTCCAGACTTGCTTCTTACAGAAGAAAAAGATTGCCTGTTTACCAGGAGTCAGAACTATTTTAATAACTTTTTCAGCTCAATAATCAGAGTGGTACTGATATGTGTCCAAGCTTTTCTTTATTTTCCAGGTCTCCTTGGAAGTCAAGAAGAATCTTTCTATGCAAAAACAGCACCTGCTTTGGAATTCTTTATTTTCTAAATAATTAGGGTACTGTTAGGATAGGTTAAATAATTAGGATACTGTCCATAAAATCTCACAATAACTTTTCTGGAAATTAAAACACCTGTTCTCTTCCAGGTACCAAAAAGAACCCCCAACATCTTCAGGATCACCTTAAGTTTCTGAAACAATGACAGAGTTTAAAGACATCACTGAGAGAGAATGAAGATGAGAAGTCTCCAAAAAATAAAAGTCACTGGAGCTGCTCAACTGCAATACCACGAAGTCGCCTCTGTCTTCTACTGCTGGTTTGTCTGCAAGGAAGTCCTAAGAAAGTAGATTTTAAGTGATGCCCTTGAAACATGCGGCTATGCCTGTCCAACAAGGATCCAGCGAAATGTCTAGAGAGCTCCTCCTGCCGGCTGTTTTCTTTGCGGGCCGAACTCCTGCCAATGGTTTTCGGGTTATCTTTTTAGGAAATTGAAAACGAAGGGAGCTAATGCCATATCTTTCTTAGTTCTTGTAGCAATAAAGCAACATGACCTCACAGTGTCCCTCATATCACTGCCCATTTACTCCGTGGCTTCCCAGACAGATGGAGATGCTGTGTCTAAAAGGCTGAGCTCAGCCAATGCCAGGAGCAGAGCAGCAGAGGGTGACAGCTGGGGGCAGGGACAGGACCCCAGTGCCACACTGACCAAGCAAAAAGAGCAGAGCATGCCTGGTGACAGTGACAACATTAACCAGGGGCCCAATGACTTTCAGAGAAGACCACAGGAATGAGCAGGGCTAAGGCCAAGCCAGAAAGTCAAGTCAGCAAATCAGGGTCAGGATCAGCCAGGTCCCCAGCCAGGTACAGACACCCCTAAAGCCAACCCCAGAGGAGAGCAAGGACAAGGGCAGCTCTGTGCTGTGGCTCCCAAGGGAAGTGGGGAGGCCCCAGCAGCCTTCACTCAGCTCTTTGGCACACAAGCTATTTTCACAGCACTCTGATTCCAGGTTACACTCTGCCAGATCAGGGCAGACCTTGAACACAGGCAGTCAGACCTGTGGGACAGGGAGAAGAGGTTGCAGAGTCAGCTACTGCACCCAGGGCCCTGACAACACACAGTGCCCAGCACAGTTAGGGAAGAGTTACTTGAAGTGCTGACAAAAGAACCTGGATAAAAACATGCCAGGAGGGTTGGGCAGAGTGAAAGATTGACAATCTGTACTTCATCTGTTCCAGGGTCTGGTCAGGAATAATCTTTGCAGGGCACTGTATGTGTGCTTTTGTTTTGCCAGTCTGTTGGGAAGCACTTCTAAACCAGAGTAAATTTAAAACTGCATCTGGGATGTAATGACAAAGCCCCTCCAAGTTTCTCTCCTATAACTTTAAACAGAATAAAACCAAATGCAAGTGAATCCTGGCTTCCCATTTAAAAAAATCCATCCACACCACATACTCCTCTGTGACTTTCAACTGCTCAGTTCTCCCAAACAGAAAAAAATCCAAACCAGATACACTGGCATCCCATTTCCTGCCTCTTCACTGGTGACATTTGCCATGACCTTTCATTGGCTTGATCTTGCAGGTGTGTGTGCCAGTCCAAACTCCCCACAACCCTGCCTGCAGGAGGAGGTAAAGCATCCTGAGGTGACAGAGCTCAAGTAGCAGGTGAGAACTGTCCTCAAAACAGAAGCTTGTGAAACCAACAGGGGAAGACTGACCCTTTGGAAAAGGATGACCATGGTTCTTTTGTAGAGTTTTAACAGAAAAAAATCAAAGATAGACACAGAGGGGAAGAAAAACAGTGTAAGGTGAGCATCCCAATAGTGTTCCCTGCTGGACTGACACTGATACACTGCCTAGATAAAGCTGGTCTGCCCTGCAAAGGCTGCTTAGCTAATACACCAAAAAGCAACTTGTATCAATATTGATAAAAAGCTATCTTCAGCACATGTGAGCTGTTTTGGAAAAAAGTCACATTTACACTGAATGTGTACAGGATTTCTGTTACCAAATGTGGTTCCTCTGCCAGGCAACTGTATTCCTATACTTTATATTTCCAGTGTGAAAACTCTAATGAAACATTTTAAACCAAAGCTGTTTCCTTGGAGCTGCCTCTGACCTTTTCCTTCTCTCTCAGCTGAATCTCCCTGCCAGGATGTATTCAGACCTAATGTCTGCTCCTCCCACCAGGCTTTTGGATGTGTGACAATATCCCAGTCACTGGGAGCAACGCCTGCTGGTGTCCATTGTCTAGTGTTCAGTTTGGGAGAGAGTTTTTAAGGAAAAGCCCAGAATGAAATTTATGAAGAATCCAGTGATTTACAGGAATGGCCAACCATGTAGCTAGTTTCTGCACACAACTATCAGTAACTTCTAGCATGAGAGTAGTTCAAAGCTCAAGAACAGGCTTTTGAAAATT
The DNA here is from genome assembly GCA_038090715.1 of Florisuga fusca. Classification (NCBI taxonomy): domain Eukaryota; kingdom Metazoa; phylum Chordata; class Aves; order Apodiformes; family Trochilidae; genus Florisuga; species Florisuga fusca. Next base: position 10,057,060 of record JAAWXA010000024.1, on the reverse strand, counting down.
AAAAAAAAAAAAACAAACCACAAAACAAAACAAAAAAGGGCCTGAAATGAGGCACAAATATCAATATACTACAACCCTGTGGATGAGCTGGAGCTGTGGTAGGATACTGGGGCAAGTGTAGAGGGAGGCTGCCTGCCAACCTGCCACACAGAGCCTGGTACAGCACCATCAGTCACGTGCAGCAAAGTGCTGCTGATGCAAGGCCCTGAATAATCCAACAATGATGCTCACAGTGTGGTGGGCACTAGCAGAAGGAAAATAAATTATATGTCTTATTTGCAGACTGCCACAATTTATGGGGACGTTATATGCCCATACCCCCTAGTGTCATCCATGTCTCATGTTGTGACATAATCTACACTGGCTGCCCAATAGAGTTTAGGTACATGAACAAATACACACCTTGGTAGAAAGTAAAAACACTTTCTCTGTTCCCATCTGTAGTCCCAGGGCAAAGAGGGTGCAAAAACCTTTGCAGATACCTATGCAGTTCCCACCTTAAATCAATACTTGACAAGTGCTTTCATTTAAAGACTATCTGCTAGGAATTCACAACCAGGCTTGAACCCTTTGTCTAAAAACTCTTAACTTTTCTTTTTCTGCCCCCTGTCCCGCCCTTCCATCAGTGTTCTGCAATTTGCTAGCCTCCTTTATGTCTCAGTTATGTCTTCACAATGTGAGGCAGGCAGACCCATGTGCCCACAAACAGAAAAGCTCCTCCAGCTCCAGCTCACAATAACTCAGCAGGCTTCTGTGATTTTCAGAGACTGCATTACTGTGTGCCCATGTCTGCCATCAAATTGCTGCCTGGACACGGGCTCCATGGCTAACCTCAGCCTTACCCCAAACATGAAAATGTCTCTGAGCACTCAGGAACATTCATCTTCTCCTGCAGCTCTTCTTACAAAGTGGTTTAAACCTGACTAATGCTGCTGGGAAATAAAGAACACACTTACCCCTCCACAGTCATATTATGATTTTATGTCTCCTTTCTACAACCTACTGAGAGTGTCTGTGTGCCCTTATCATGGATTTAAAATACATTAAAACAGATTTGAAAGGTAAACAGTCCTCCTGAGGTTTGTAAAGGAAAATGCAGATAAAACACTATAAAAAACAATCATTCCTGCATAGCAGAGGCTGAAAAATCAAATCTAAATCTAAGTTTATTTTCCTCTTTAGTACAAGTTCTGGCAGTTCAGTACTGTTCTAACTTCTATCTGCTTGTAACAGCTGTAGTATCACGGCAGTGAGGAAAAACCCTGAGCACAGTTACTCCAACCTTAGCTGCCTTCCCCAAAAAAGTCCCACCATGCCACACACTATCTGAGGCTGTGAAAAGACAACAATAATAGGAAGCTGTTCCTAGAGCTTCTACAAGGGAATCAGTTATTTCCATGTCTTGCCTTATCTTAAATACCTGCACATGCTATTTGTTTATATTATATTGCTGGCGTGCACAGATCACACACAAACCTGTAACTGAGGAAAGATTTCCTCCAGCCATTAATGTTACTGACTGTAATTGCTGTTGTCTGTTTCGACCTTCTCCTCGAGGTGTCTCCACCTCCCATTACAATGTCACGGCAAAAGAAGTACCCCGGTGGTCTGCAAAGAAGCAAATGGCAAGACAGAATTGGCGTTGTTTATACAACACAAAATTAATTCTAAATCAACAAGTCCGAGACAGTAATATTGTTGCATAAAAAGTAGACATAGTTATTTCTTTGGCAGATGGTGCTACTAATAGTAACATTTTGTGTATATGAAGCCTCTATTCTGAAAATGCTTTAGAAAAAGGAAAACACTGCTTATTCTTCCATGTCTTACAGAAAAAGTAAGGCACAAGGGCTTTGTCAACGTAACTGACAATTTACCACCAGAATGAAGAACAGAATCCAGGCTTCTTAATCCCTGTTACTCAGATATATGCATTATTTTAAAGCAGCCCTTGGATTTACACATTTTAATGTAGATTGGGTAAAAAGGAGCATTAAAGCAGAAACAAACATGTGTTCTACATCTTAAAACAAGATTTTCCTTGAGGAATGGCAATAAGGATACCCTGCAGGTTTAGGTTTTCTATGCAGCCATAAAGCCTTCATCCTCTTGACTGTACTGGTAGCCAGAATAACCCCCAGTCCATAGCCTATGCCCAGTGCATGCTGTGGGAGGCGAAGATAACAAAGGCTGTGACAGAACTCCATCAGAAAAGTCCTTTTGGGCCCCATTTCCATCAGCTCATAAAAGGAACAGACTGGACCCACATGCTGGGCTCTGCTAAGGCTGATCAAGGCTGCAGCTCTTCATTTGCAAAAGAAATGACCCATTCATTTCTATCTGACCTCTGCAGACCCTTCAGACTGCTGACCTCATCTGCCAATGGCCCCCACCACTACTGTGAGTTTCCTCAAACAGGTGCTCCTAGATTAAAACCTCTGCCTTCCCAGGCAAGCTGAACTGACACAGCTTCCAGGGTCCTGTTCCAGGCTCCCAGGGGCCTGTTTGTGCACAGGTTGGAAAGTTGAGCTCTCAAAGCATTTATTTCCTACGCAGAAAAACAGAGGCCACATGAAAATGCACTTGCTTGTGTCTGTGTATAATCAGTAGATTTCCAGATTTAGTTTTGTGTCCATGAATGAGAAGTTATAATGACACCTCAGCAGGGGAATCCACACACTTGCAGTGCATTCCAGGAAAACCACATATCTCTACAAACATGCTTCTCACCCACACCTACCTTAGTACCTACAGCCTTGTTACCTGAGTGTCTGCAATCTGTACTTTTGTTTTTAAGCACCCCACTGCTTCACAGCTAGGCTCAGGGTACTGAGTCTCTTGTCAGAGGTCACAAAGGCATTTGGTGGCTGAACAAGGAATCTCATTTTAAGTCCAAGTTCAGAGTTGTGCTTGTTGGACTTATCTCCACACAAAACCATTTTTCCACTTGGCAGAGAGATGGGAGCTCTCAGGTAATGTCTGGAAGAATACTGAGGTCCTCATGTGGAGTCACAGATATACACAGCACAGACTAATGATTTTTTTTCAATAAAAACAGCACAAAAATGAAGCAAACTAGGTCAGTTCTTCCACTCGTTTCCAAAGAACACCCAATTATCAGAATGAACACAACCATCTTTAATAAGTAAGCTGTTTTGAAAGGTGAACTGCTTGTTCCAAGTGCCACATACACAGTAGCTCTTGCTACTGGCAGAAGAGGCCTGTGAATCACAGCCTGAACTCCGATGCAGGAAAAAATTGGGCGTCTCAGGCTGCTTTTCCCAGCAGAGAACAACCCTATTAGTTTGAGAAAGTCCCCTGCCTGCTTTCTCTCTGAGTAATTAAGAGTGAAATCCTCCTCTCTGTGACCCCAGTGCTCTCAGCCTGGGCTGATTTACACATGAAAGGAGCCCTCTGAGGGGCTTTCTCCCTTTCACATTCTCAACCAGGCAGGACCTATAAATAAAACCTTTCTAAAAACAGGAGCTTTCAAAAAGGCCTGTGTATGTGCACAAACGTATAGGAGAGAAAGGGAATGGATGCATGCACTTCAGAATCCGTGTGTGTTTGCATGCATATGTGAAGAGTGAGTGAGAAGAATGTGCATTCACACACCAACCCACATGCAAACAAGTGTACTGGGGAAAGCACCATGAGTGCACAGGTAGTGGGAGCACTTACAGGAGCCAGAGGGCATGTCCAGGAGGGATTCCAGCTAGCACAGCTCCAGGGGATGTTCACCCAAGTCAGCTGAGTCATTCTAGAGTTACACATGACAAAAATGAGAGCAGATGTATACCCAGTTAAATAGGTATAACCTATTATATATGTAACCCAGCAGGTATGAGAGTGTATTTGTGATACACTTTCCCTCTACAAAGCACTAAAGTACTCCCAGAACAAACCACCTGTGTTTTATATTGAACTGGATATAAGGTGGGAGGGAACAGAGAATCGGGTCTCATGGCATGTGTTCCCATGGCTGTGACAGAAGGTGATATTTTTAAAAGTCTGCATCTTCTCAGTAGCCCCGCAGAGAAATAGTGATGCATTTTCCAGGGCTGTCATTGTTTGAAAGCAATTTTTGGTTTGCTGGAACACAAAACCCCTCAAAGTCTGAAAAATAAACAATGGGACTGATGCCATGAAAATGAAGGTCAGAAAATCAGAACGACTCTAACTGCCTCTACAGTAGCTTATAAACACAAAAACACCAAGATATCATTATGTACTCTCTCTTCCCTACTGTCCTGTTCACCCAACTGTCTTTGCAGTCAGGGTATTTCCCTTTCCACAAGGCTTAAGAAGCTTCATGGCTACACAGCTCCCAGGAAATTGGCAGTTAGTGTCACCCTGCCCTAATACAAAACAGGTGACATAGAGCCCTGAGCCGAGCCAGGACAGGCTGCAGGGTTTCATACAGCAGGTGCTGCTCTTTGTACCTCTAAGAGAAGGCCTTAAAGACCTGGCTACAAGGTGATAATTTGAGAACTGTGAGCTATTTTACTCCACTGCTCCTAACCAGCTGAATTATTTGCCGACTGAACCTGCAGCTGTGCTCTATGCTGATGCCTCCAGCCGGGCTAAACGTTCACCCCTGCTTGGTGGGAGACTCCAGGGTGCCAGGCAGGAGGAGCGCTGCGTGCTGCACCCTTCTGACTCCATCCCTGCTAATCTCAGCTCTTGGATCTCTCTCCTACCCAGTTCTCATGCAAACGTTTAGAAGAAGCAGGCAGAGGCACAAAGCCTCACAGAAGTGTACAAAGAGTAAAATGCCTCTTCTACCAGTTCAAAAAACTCTTCCCAGCTCCTTGCGCTAGGCAGGAGTGTGTGAGCAGGGATGCAGATCTCCCCTCCTACTGAGCGCGCAGCTAAAGCCCTCCCCCAGTTCCCAGGGTCTTCAAATGAAGATTTGCATAGTACTGCCAGACCATTCCCCAGAGAAGGGACAATGTCTCTCTCAACGCCCTCTTCCCCCCTCCCTTCTTCACTTACAAAGCTGATAAAGCCCTGGTGAAAAGGGGAACAAAGGATTTACAGATGGCAGAATATTGATTTCTGCAGTTCCAGGACTATAGGGAGAAGAAGAACCACCCAGAAATTGTCAAGTTTGAGACAGGGGCTATCTCTACAGCACGGCCCCAGCGTTTGTTAGGACAGCATCTGATGGAGCAAACGCTGCTATTCGAGAGGGATGAGCAGGTCCCCGAAAACTTAAAAACGCAGAGAGATCTGATTACAGCCTGAAATCGCAGTCAGCTGGTTCTTGTTTCCAAACCTCCGAAACGTAGAGACGCTTCCCATGCGAGCAGTTTGCCACCCGGCGGACCAGGCGGGCATTGCCGAGAGGCTGAAGCCCCAGCGGGCGGTGTCGGAGGCTGCTCCAAACCGCATCTCGCCAGTGATTCACCATGCTGTCTGTGTCCTCTCTGCGGGCCACAACTGCAGCTAGGAAAAACAAGGAAGGTGAAAGACGAGTCTTTGGAAAGCAGCCTGTGGTTCTGAATTACAACAGAATCTCCCTGTCTCAGAACTCACCAATTTTTAGGGCCATGACCTGAAGGTTAAACCTGAATCTGAAAGATACAGACAGAGAAAGGCAAAATCTACCTCCAGGGTGGACAAGAACTTCAGGGCGTTCCCCACCTCATTCAGCAAAGCCTGTGTGTGTGCACACGGTGAGCTGCCGTGGGTGAGGTCTGCACTGCACAAAATGCAGCAGGTCCATGGAGACAGAACACTTCTGTAGGCACACACACTGGGAACAACTGCTTGTGGTATGGAAACAAGGACTGTTCTAAAAAAAAAAATTAAATCAAAGAATATGAAGGCAAATTACTGTTAAGAGGTATTAGTGGTTTTAAAAATAGAGGTAACAACAAACAAACCAAAGTTTAAACTGGAAAGATAAACAAAAAACTGAGCAACAGCTTTATGTTAAGTCTCACAACTGCCTTCCAAGATCCTGGTCATCTTATAATTCCTATATGCTACACATATAGGACATGAGCCATGCTCCCTGTGAAAAAGGTTAAAGAAATGATACTTCCCAGGAGCAAAAACAGGTCCCTACCATCTAACAGCTGTGCTCTAACAGCAACCCAGCTATGCTACATGCTTTGGTCTTATCAACCAAGAAGTCATGAGTGGGATGGAGGTGAAACGTGAGCCTGTGCTACCCCAGCAGCACTGTGTATGGACATAATGGCAAACCATGACAGAGCTCTTGCACTTTCTTTCAGTTCCTTTTCATCTTTTGCAGATGCTTCAAATGACAGGCAAACTTCCTCCTCCTATGAGCAAACATACCTTGTTAGGAGGAAAATACAATTCCTTTGGGTTATCTTCTCACAGACCTACGACCATCCCTTCCTAGAAGCCCTGTTCTCTGCTTTTCCACTGTCTGTCTCAGTCTTGACATTCACTGTGGGAATCCTCTCCAGTTACTGCAGGGTTTTAATTGTTTGAAAATGCTCCCAATCTACATGGCATCTACCAAAGGTCAAGCAGCAACAAAGTTGCAATAAATATTTATAATAAAATGGGATTAAGATACTTGCAAATTAACTAATTTTTTTTCCCCTGGAGATCTTATGTTTATTCAACTGATGTTGTTATTTCAGGAAAATCATCCCAGGAACCCACATAATTAAAACCACATCAGTGGTTACAAAACTGTATGCCATTAACATAATTTTACTGTCATGATTGAGTTTTTATACCCCAGTTAAGAGATTGATCCCTAATGTGAAAAGGCCCCATAAAAAACCAGAGCAGCCTTTCTCAGCTGTAGCATAAAAGAAACACAAATACAGCTATGAAACTGTTTCACTGCCAGGAACCCTGACACAAGCCATCAGGGCCGTTTCCTAAGCCACCTGTACTGAATATACAGTCCCTGAAAGCCACGCAGACTTCACACCAGGTCAGATCCTTCCTCAACTCTCTGTATGCGACGCCATAAATTAGTTTATTTCCTTCTGCTCCAGAAAGCGGTGTGGCTACACATCCTACCCAGTGCTGCCCTTCATGCCCAGTGGAAGCCAGCACAAACCACAGACACCCGCTGTGAATACCCTGGTCGGTGCTGCTCTGCACACCACCACAGGGCACCAGCCTCCTTCCCTCCCTCCACATCTCTAGCCCCAGCAGACATTCCATCCCCTCACGCCTGGGACGCCCCCAGACTCGCGTCCGAACCGCCCGCCCAAGCCCTCCCATCAGCGCCAAGATGGCGCCAGGTCCCTCCCTTCCCGCTACGTCACCAACGGCTCCTCCCGCCCCCTCGATTGGCGCACGCGCAGCTCCCCCTCTGCCGCACTGCGCATGCGCGCACGGTGGCTCCGCGCTCCGGTCCCGCCGCCATCAGTTCCGGTTCCGGGTTTGCGGCGGTGGCGGAGGGGATGGCGGCGCTCGGAAAGGTCTCCCGGCTGCTGCGCGGCACCGCCGCCCTGCCCTCCCC
>JAAWXA010000024.1:10002587-10049578 GCA_038090715.1 Florisuga fusca | reverse complement strand
CCGGGACGCTCGGCGGGTCCCGGCGGGGTGATCCCCGGCGCGGGGCGGCGGCCTCCTCGGGGGAGGTTTGGCTCGAAGCGTGAGCCCAGGCCCCCCCCGAGGGAGAGGAAGGCTCCCGTTCTGCTCAGCACGGGCAGAGAGCCCCGTGGGCTGCGCAGGGGCGGGGGGCGGCGTTCCTCGGCCTCGGACCGATTGTGCTGAACGTGCGCTGGGGTCGGGAACGGCAACGGGAACGGCGATTGTTGTTGTAATTCCTGTGACCTTCCTCCTAGCCCGCCTGTGGAAGATCCTGACCTTCGTGGTGGCTCTGCCCGGGGTGGCTGTCTGCATGCTGAACTGCTACCTGAAGGCACAGCAGGAGCACCAGAGACCCGAGTTTATTCCTTACGCTCACCTCCGGATCAGGACTAAGGTAACTGCTGCCTGGAAAGAGCCTCCTATCTGCTGTGACTGCACAGCTCCATCTGAGATGGCCCCTGGCTCTCTTGCTTTCTTGTCCACCACGTGCAGTGCTGTGTATGTAGACATGACCTTAACCCATGGCTTTGTTCCCCAAGCAGCAAGAGCTCAGGTGAAGCACCCGTGGTATTCACAGGCCTTCCCACCCCCAAGCAATCCTGCTAATGTCTTGCTGAAAAACTTTTCAGTCCTAGAACTGCTCTACTGGCCTTTTAAACTAAAAGCTAACAGAGGAGATCCTGAATTCTCAGAGCTGGGGTTCCATAGGGTAGCACAGTTGATGTTTAAGCAAGAGCAAAGAGCTTGTTGCCTAGAGATGGTGGCTCCCAGATAGAGGCAGGTGTTTTCCAACTCTTCCTTCCTAAACCCTAGGAGCAGATGCCAGCTTCCTGAACATTTCATCCCATCAGTTGGGTCCACACTGCTGTTGATGTCCTGTGCTGTAGAGTGTTCCTCTAGCTGACACAGCCTGATCTTCTTTCTTCCTCCAACAGCGTTTCCCCTGGGGTGATGGGAACAAAACTCTGTTCCACAACCCCCATGTGAATGCTCTCCCAACTGGTTATGAAGATGAGCACTGAGATCCTGGACACAGTCACAGCTTTGGCTCTTCCCATCTTGGTCCAGTGTTGCACGAGAACCATCCTTTAGGGAACCATTATTTAAAAATCTCTTGAGCTTCTTTTGCTGTGAAGCTGGATGGGGTCATCACCTCTGTCTGTACTCGTGTGAAGGTCCTTTCAATAAAAACTCTAAACTTGAATTTAAGATGTGATTCTTTTGTTAATCTGAATCCCTAGGTCTTTGTTCAGTGTTTGCTTAAAACACAGAGGATTCCCACAGACTGCAGTGCAGGAACAAGTGCCTGAAGAACCCACAGGTTCAGTACCTGCAACTGTGCCTGACAACAGCAACACCAGCAACACAGGCAGCACGGGACATGACTCTGTCCTTCAGGTCTGGTTTCACTGATCACTGTAACCCCACAGCTGGCAGACAGATGCACAGGGATCAGGCTAATCCTGTAGATTAAAATTCAGTATATACATTCAGCACATGCTCTGGAATCAGCTACTGCAACATTTATTGAGGGCAATTTTCTCTCAGCCCCTCCTGGGAGAGAAGTGGCTGCAGACATTTCATTCAGCTCCATGTGCCTTCACAGTGTCATTCTTCATCTCCTAAATTTTCTCCTGTGTCAGCATGTATGTTGCTCACAACTTTCCTTCCCATAAAGCTGCAGGCTGGTTGGAGCAAGTCTTCCATATGTGTGTCACAAAACAACTTCTGCTCCCCGGTGTCACCACTCACTCCCTGTGTCACAGTGTGCACTGGTCATGGTCAGATCACAGTGATCACAACACTGAGCCCAGAACTCTCTGGTGCTGTGGAAACCCACCACCAGGGCTGCCCTGCAGGGATGAGGGAGAATTCAAGGATTTCAGTACCTTAGGGAAGGCTGAAGGAGCAGCCAACAGAGTAGAAACATCTTCAGCTTCTGTTACAGGCCACCTCTGTCCCTCCTAGAGGTCACAGCCAGATTCTACTGGACAGTATTCTATTTTAGCAGAACATAACCTGGTTCTGTTTATCACAGCCACGTTACTGCAGGCCCCATGGAGTGCTGTTACACCACCTCTGCTGCTGACACAAAACACTGCTTTAGCCCCTTGGCATTCAGGATCACTCAAAACAAACTTCTTCCACCAAAATTCAGCAGCAAAAGATGAGACAAAGTAAACCAACCTCTCTTTTTAAGCACTTTTAAGTGTTATATAAACAAGCAAGATAAATTGGTCACAAAGCAACTACTCTCTCAGCCCACCCTGATCAGCATTCTCCTGTTGCAGAGTACATTCACTAGAAGTTAGTTCAAATGGCTTTTCATGCTGCTCAACCACCATCACAGTCCATTGCAAAGGAGCAGCAGTTACCACCTGATCCAGTCTCTGCTGCTGTGGCTGTCTGTGTGGACAAGCAGACGAGATTCCTCAATTCCTAGAAAGCAGCTCAACAAAGATCCTATCCAGGTGGCTCCCAGTATTAGAGCTGGTGGTGCTGGGTTAGTCCAAAGGCTCATGTTAGTGACTCCAACCACACAGCCCTGGTCAGGAGGAGTTTTCAGTCTTTCCTTTGCTGGGGCCCATGAACTCCAGGCCTTCAATGGGTATCTCCTTCTCCTTGATTGCTTTCTGAAAAGAAGAAAACCAAAGCCAAACAGTGAAACTTGACACATCTTTACAGCGCCAAGTGCTAGAACCTTTGGTACAAAGCACCTTTTGAAAAAGGGAATTTCAGAGTTGTTTGGAGAAAGGGTCAGGACTGGAGATGTTCAAGTGGCTACTGAGAACTGCTGAGCTGTGGCCCAGGCCCTGGGGCACGAACCTACTGCAGCCTCTGCACGGCGGGATGAGCCAGGGACACTCACCACAGGCCACAGCGAGGGACACCCGAGCAGTGTCACCCATCACCGAGGGACACCTGAGCAGTGTCACACACCACGACCGGCACCAACAGGAGACCGGGAAAAGCGGAGAAGCGCGCTGAGGTGCGCCGCTGTGGGCGGAGGCTCCTCCCGCGGCTCCCGGGAGAGCGGCGAGGAGAAGCAGCCCGGAGGAAGCGCACCGAGGGCGGGAAGTGACCGCGGGAGGGGCAGCGGGGCGGCGGCGCACAGACCTGCACGCAGAGCTGGTAGCGCTTGAAGAGCTGCCCGCAGGGGTCCCCGTCGCTCTCTCCTTTGAGGAATTTCTCTGCGAACCATCGGTTGAAGCACTGGTCGTACTCCCGCTTCAGCTCGGTGCACGCCTCCCCCACGCTGTTCATGGCGGCAGCGGACCGACCGCTCACGCCCTCCCACCGGGCCGGGCCGGCGCCGCTCCGAGACGCTTCCGGCGCAGGGTGATGACGCACGGGGCGGCGGCAGCGCGGCGGGATGCGGTGTCTGNAGCGCCCGCAGGTAGGAGAGTGGGAGGCGCCAGCGCGGCCCCGGCGCCCTCTGTCCCGGGGGGAGTTACCGGAACGAGGCCCGGCTCCGGTTTGCCCTTCGCTAGGCGGGAGGTGAGAGTACCGGGTGCTGGTGACCAGCAGGCTCCGTTCTGCCGGGCTGCCCGGGTTTGTCTCTGTGCCGCAGGAGGTGACGGTGGAGGTGCTGGGTCACCTGGAGCACTTGGCCTTGGTTGATTTCCGCGATGCCGAGGGCGTGGAGCGGCTGCGGGAGGCAATCCGGTTTGCAGACCTGCTCCGGGAGGTGGACACCGAGGGTGTAGAACCCATGGACTCGGTCCTGGAGGACAGGTAATGGATCCTGGCAGCCCCTTCTACCTGTGCGTGTAGCAAATTATTGGCTTTTGTAACCCTTTTCCTTTTTTTTCTGGGATTCACCTTGGCTATGCATTCGGTCCCTTTGCTTCCTGAAAAGCCCTCGGGTGGGTTTGTGCAGGAGCTGTCACTGGCACAGCAGGGCTGCACTTAAACTCCAGTTCTTTGTGTTTACTTGCTGTGAGTGCCCTGCACATGCTGCTCCCAAATACCTGTCCCTGGCAGCCTCAGTTGCTTCAAAATATGCCAGTACTTGTCTTACCACTTACAACTAAAACCGGGCTTAGAGGTCAGCCATGCTTATTCATGGAATAGCTAAAAAATAGATGGGTAATCTGTGCTCTTCAGGTGTCTGTATCTCAGAGAAGATGATGTTACAGAAGGCAACTGCACGAAAGAGCTGCTGAAAAATGCCAGAGAGAAAGTAGAGGAATATTTTGTAGCCCCACCAGGTATTGTTCTTGCTTATAAAAACCTCTTAATGCTGCTGAAATTAGCCTGAAGAATTTGAGCTGCCATAGCTGCATTTAATTTCAGAAATACCACCTGGTAGTAATGAAGTACTAAAATAAATAGCTGAAGTCACCTGAAAAAAATGAACTGCAGACTGTTGGTCCAAACATGCAGAAGCAAACCTTGCTCACTGCACATGTTGAGCCATTATTTGGGCAGACACACAGAATTTACTTTCCCTACTTGTGCAGGAAATTTAAGCTGCCTGTATGCACACAGAATAAACTGGAGAAGCACTTTCCTGCTAGGCTGTGCTGCCCAGAAGGTACCTTCCAGCTGGACTCACATGGTTTCTTTTTGTTTCCATTCAGGTAACATCCCTTTACCAAAGCTGGAAGAGCAAGAGACTTTTCTGCAGGGCTCTTAGTGAAAGCTCAGATACCAAAGACCTTCTCAGCATTTTATTTGGGAAAAGTAGGGTTTGTGCAGCCATGGCTGAAGTACCCTGGCATTTATTTTGATCAGAAGAAGAGGACTTGGAAGGCAATTTAGAGAAGGAGAATGGTGTGAAAAGTTGAGTAGTGCTATGGGAATTTCAGTGCTTATAAAGCTGGAAGGCAGCATGCCAGATCACTGTAGTGTTTTATTTTGCAAAGTGAATTTGATGTTGGTCTTTTAAGACACGGAGTGACTTAAAAGGCTTTCAGGAGAACATTAAAAAACCCCAGAACATTATTTTTCCACAAGTAGTTTGTCAGTAAAACAGGAGTGGCTGGAAGGCTGGATTTGCCTATTGCTCACCTTTGGCTCAGCCCTGGCTCTGACCCTCTCAAGTAACAAAGTCTGAGGAGAAGTCCCTTCCCTTGCTGAGTATCTCTCTTGTGCAGACAGAACTCAGATTTTCATTACAGAAGAAAAGGCATTTTAAGAAGCTTATTCACTCAGATACTTGGTTTCTATTAAATATTTCTATTTTATCTCTGTGTCTCCATGTCTGGACAGGTTACCTTCTATTTTCTACTTTATTTTTTTTTTTGTCACAAATATCAGGACTTGTACATAATCTGAGGAAGAACTTTTAGCACACAGGAATAGTGATTCTAAAGTTAAAAATCTTTGCCATAAATATTTCTGTACATCGGAAAATAATCTCTAAAGATACTGGCAGTAATTCCTAGATTAAACAACTGTTTTGTTAAAACCAAAGCATTGCCATTTGTGTTATTTAAAATACCCTGTCTCTAAACTTGTAAATAAAGAATGTGATTACTTGTGAACTTGGCATTTTTGTTTTGTAGGCACAGTGAACTAAATATACACTATAACAAGTGTTTGTTTTGTGTTTTTAAAAACAGGTTTTAGAAATGCAAGTACTCCAGCACTCTAGTGTTGCAGACAGACATTGCTAGGAGAAAGCTGCAGTAGGCAACAGTTTCAATGGAAGCTGCACCATCTGTGTGCCCCATCCACATACAGATTCAAGAATCTAGAATTATTTATTAAAACTTACATGATCTTTTCCAGCGCATGGAGTTATATCCTGAGCCAGAGTGCAGTCTTCTTCAGTAGGATACTACTCCTCTGCTCTTGTGGCTCCTGAGAACCTGACAGGAGAAGGAAGTGCAGGCACATGCTTCCCTCTGAGGGCAGCAACTACCTCACGAGATTGTAATTTGTCATCCATGATGCATGTCGTGTCTCTTTTAGCAGTGGAGAGTCATTACTCACATCTTTCTGTGCATAATAAACACCACCAGCTCAGTACACATCTCCTCATGTCCTGCCAGAGGAAGTCCTGAGCATGGCCACAGTAATTATTTCTCCTGTGAACTGGATCTTCCATGTCCCTGCAAACAACAGAGATTAATGATACATGTGCATTGTTTCTGAACATCTCAAAAGGCCACCAAGCATACTAGAAATATCATAAATTGAAAAACACTGAAAAAAAGACCAAAGTGTTTGAATACTACTGATAGGAGGTTCAGCCATTAGTGCCTTGCTCTTAATACCATGTGTGCAAACTGCTTTGACAAGCTCCTCCCTGGGCCATTCATCATGGACCATGTATTTAATGGAAATACATTTCCATGTATTTAATGGAAAGCCCAGGCTGAGTAAAGAGGATTACAGCTGCCTTTGCTGGTATAAGAAATCACAGGTACTGGGTAGGAGATACTTTCAGAACCTTCACAGGTTTGGTAAGCTTTGAATCGTGTTTTTTTCTGGAACTGATTTTTTTCCTCTCATATTTTTCTGGCAGGAAGTGAGAAGAAACACTTCTCACTCTTATTTGTGCTGTTACTTCATTATTTGTTTAAGCTTCCATAACATATACATATGTTTATGTATACATATATGCATACACATAAAACATGTCATGATGATACCTTAATTATTTCAAGGGTGGTTGTTGAGCTCAAGTCTCTATTTAATCTCACTAATCCAATTCTCTGCAAAGCTGCAACACAGTATTAGTGCTTTAGTCTCAGGCTTTTCAAAGTTCAGACCCTACAGATACTGAAGTGCTACAAATGTACAGGCACAGCTTAAAAGTAATTTATGATACATATATAAATCACAAGAATTCAATCCATACAATGAGTGTGTTAGCAGAGAATTCCCAGTTTGAGAACCCCACTTTGGTTCTCTCTTTTTGTCTGCCTCCTTTGACTATCAGAGAGAATGGGGACAATGTTATTTACATGGAGAAAGGAAGAGGAATTTGAGAGTGAACTGCATGGCTGCAGGAGCTTCCAGCCCAATATATCATCAAGCAGCTATTTAAAAGCAACAACCAAACCAAAGCACCAATTAGGACAAAGATGATCCCAATGCAGCACAAGCTGCAAGCTGCCAGTTCACTGCTGCTCCCCTGCCCACACACTCCAGTGAGAGAACAGACTGCCTGAGGCTTGTTCCCTGCAGCCCAAACTGCATTTAATGAAGGAGTTTTGCTGCAACTTCACCACTAATAAGGGAATTACAGCCTTGGTGCAGACACCTGCAACCACCAAAACAGAAACCCCAGCACAGGGCAGATGAGCTGCCTGTGGGGCAGAATGTGTCAGTGCCTTAGTCTCCCCTCTGTGTCTCCAGGGTGCTGGGGGCTGTTCCCCACAGGGGGGCACGAAGCCCTGCTGGGCCTGGCTGCACCCTGAGATGGGGACAAATCCTTTTGTGGTGCTGGTTCACCTGCAGTCACTGTAAGTGTGTCTGGATCTGGGTCAGGTCTTTACAGGACTCTGCCACAATGCACTTTATAAACCCAGACAAGGTAGAGTTAAGGACTCATGTAATAAAATCACTACCTGCTAGTGCCTTGTAACTGCAGTGTGGCAAACATGATGTGTATTTGTCAAATAACTCAGTTTTTTCACTCAGTGATTAATAGATTCAGCAAAAAGAAAAAAAAATCTGGTTAAATGAAACAGTAAAAAGAGGCCAGATGCTAAGATGATGTACGGGTATCTAGTTTCCCTGGAGACCACAGAGATAATTTCACTTACACCTGCCGAGGTTTTCCATTATATTACAGGTCTGTAACATGTGAAATTGGATTGGAAGCTCTAGCATATAGATTCCAGGTTTACAAATAAAGGTTCAAGGTGGGCATTTCTCCAGCTTTATGGAAAAAAGAAAACGTTTTATCGAAGAAACAAAAAGAAAGTTGTTTTATTGCTAATAATGATTATTTAACATTTTTATTGTAACTAAGCCCCAGGAAAAATCTCTATTAGATATAGGAATGTGGGATCATCTTTCTCCAACAGAACAACAACAAAAAAAGCCTCAACTGAAAAGTGTTTACAATCTAACCTCCATCTGCAGGGGAATACCATATGTCTTATCCATTACCCAGTTTTCTTCTGTACCTCCTCTACTCCAGCTATCAGCTCCTATGTTTATTTGCTCTGCCTTCCCCTGCAGCTCTGACCTGAGGGAAGTTATACTTCTACCTTCCAGATGAGCAAGTAAGGTTCTTATGTTTCTCTTTAAAGCCATGTATCTCAGGCTCTAATGTTTCTTGTAAATTACTTGTATCTCACCCACACTGACATTTCCTGCAGTAGTCATCACATCTGTTCCTTCAACTAACCATATCTTAATAAACACACAGAAATTTGCCTGCAGCTACCAAACACAGCCACCTCCTCAGAGATTCATGGGTCTTTCTTAAGTTCATTGTAAGCATTGGGAAGATTGTAAAATGGTTCAGTTCTGTCAGCACAAACCTGTTCAGTACTAAAAGAACCATTGCTGGTGCTGCAGATACCACAAACAGATCTGTAAATTAATTCTTTAGTGGGGCCCTGAAACATTTCAAAGCTTCTTTGGGTTGCTAGCAGAGAAGGTCTCTTAAGCCCTTTTATCTGCTGTGCTAAACCAGACAAATTCTCTTCTTAATTTCATAACTTTCAGAGTTATTAACAGAAGGCTCTTGATAGCAAGCAAAGCTGTAAACTGCACCTCTTCTAACTGGAATGCTAAAACCTGTCAGCTAAAGTCCAAAGTTATTTCTGAGATGCTCTAGAGTAACAAAAGTACTCCATCATCCAGTTTTAATACTTTGGGGACAATATATTCTTCTGAGTTTGCCTCAAAGAAAAAGCAAAAGGTTGCTTGTAGTTATGATACTTTCTCTACAAGTGACACTGAGCAGGTAACTATAATGTACTAACATTCAAAATACATTTCAAGTGAGGTGGATGACTGGTCTTGCATTTTTTATCTCTACAGGGAAAAGGTAGTTCCCACCAACCTGTACTTGAAAGCCTTTCTTCTAAGTCATCCTGTGCTGTTTTTTATAGACACAGTTCAGAGTCTGTTATTAACAGCACTAACTATGGAAGACTCAATAGCAATTTTAAGGCTGCTGACAACAGTGTAAGCAGAAATTGCCCCAGGGAAAGTGAAACTACACAAAACAGAGCACTGGGGCTCTCCCAGAACATCTTGCTTAATTTAAAAAACAAAAAAAAAGCAAATAAACAAAGGGAAGAGTTGCAGAAATGGGGTGACATTTGCCAAGGGTGCCTTAAAAGTGGTGTAAAAAGTCTGATGGATTCAGCTTATTGGAAGAACAAAGTTTGGAGCTTACTTGGTCATACTCAGTAACGGGTACAAGATTTCTATCAGAGGTCACTTCACCTGAAAAACAAATTGAAAACAGACACGTAAATAGGAAAGATGATCAAGTGCAGTTTGTAGAAAATGGAACCCCTTCCATGGGTCTGACTTTCCTCTTTATAAGGGGAATCTTATGGAAAGAGTTATCCTAATACAGAAACAGCAGCCTGGTTCAGATTACCAAGCTTAATCTACTGCCTCTGTGAGCTGGGTTGGGACGAGTTATAAAATGGCCTTTGGGGGCCCAAATATCAACTCTGGAAAGGTATTTTTCAGAGTCTGGTGGGCACATTAAAACGCATTGGAGACGGTGTACGTAAGGAAGAAGTGGTTTTGACCCAGCATGCCAGACGCGTCAGTAGGGGATGCAGGACTGGAGCCTTCCCGTACACATGATGCCCTATAGCATCCGTTCTGCCGGACGAGCAGGGGGTGCCCCCCGGTCCCTCGCCTGCATCCCGTGGCGGGGGTTCGGGTCCGGTCGGGCTGGGGCCAGGCCGCCGGTCGCTATGGAAACGGACGCATGCGCGAAGCATGCCGGTCTGAAATAAAACGCTCAAATAAAACCCTAACCTGAGCGCCGGGTCGGAGCCAATGAGCGCTCGGGGTGGTGGAAGCGGTGACCAATGGCAGGCTGCCCGTGCGCAGGGGGCGGGGCGGGGCCGCACTGCGCTGACAGCAACGCTGCTCCGCTCCCCACAGCGCCCGGCGGACGGTGAGGCGCGGAGAGAGGGACGGGGGGAACGGCTCCCGGGGGGTAGCGGCCCGGGCACCGGCTGCTGCGCCTCAGTCTTCCCGGTGCTGCGTGTCCCCCGCGCCAGGGCCCTTCACCAGCGGCCGCCTCCCCTTTCCCGTACCCCCGGGAGCTGCCGGAAAGCGGGTGCTGGATGTGAGCGGCTGTTGAGCCGTTCCCGGTGCCCGAGGCTCTGACAGCGGCAAAGCGCTGCAGCACAGCCCCGGCCCTGACACCGGCCTGGGGGTGCTGGCACCTGTGAGACTGCTGGGCAGTGGTCCTGGAGGGTGGCGGCTGCTGCTGCTGCTGCTGCTGAATTTTCTGCTTCTTTCCTCACTACAGGCAATCATGAGTGACCGAAAGGCAGTGATCAAGAACGCGGACATGTCAGAAGAGATGCAGCAAGACTCCGTGGAGTGTGCCACGCAGGCCTTAGAGAAGTACAACATCGAGAAGGACATTGCTGCTCACATAAAGAAGGTGAGTGCTCCCTTGTAACATCTTCTTGGAATCTGTGTGCACAGGAAAAACGAAGCAGGGAGAACGCTGCTGGGCAAGTAGCTCTAGAGAAACAAGTTCTGGAGACACTAGATAATCAAGTTGGGACTTTCTCTGCAGGCTGTAGGTGTCTTTATGTTCCATTCCCCACCCTTTCCACGGACATTTCCAGGTCCTTCTACTTTTGTCTTGCAGCAAAGTCTTTTCTGCTGCTGTCCCATTGTCCAGGTGAACAGAGTGGCAGGTGACTGTCCCTGTGACTGATGAGCTGGAACACAACACAGGGGGCTCCTTTCAGAACCTATTTGACAAGTGGCAGGTTTCTGATCATATAATAAGAAGTGGGTTTGGCTTGGTTTTTTTTCCTTCCACCACATGTAAGATAAACTGTGCTATAGCAGAACAGATGGTTCATAGCTTCCAGTTTGTCAGATTTTCTCTCTTGACTCCTACTCAGAGCCTGACTGAGCTGCAAGTGGCTGAAGGGTTTGGTTGAGCAGAACACAAAGTCTTGCATGTTCTCACAAAACCTCTGTTCAGCTGATGGCTGTCAGACACTAGTGTATAACCAGTACCTGCATGGTTTAACTCATAATAGACCTGTATACAAGTTTATTTAAATGTTACAGCAGGCTCCTGACTATAGTGTGTAGGAAGAACATCCAGTCTCATGAGGTGGTGGCAGAGAAGTGGAATAGAATTTTCCATCCTGAGTACTTTCATCATTTTTGTTGAAAGCATTTAATGAAGTCAAAGTAATATCTTGGGCTGTATAGATTACAGTTTGAGATCCTGGTGTGACTTTGGGGGAGAAGTAAGTTTCCCAAACATATGTTTTAAGCTTATTCCTGCTCAGCTTGGAAGAATTTTTTTTTCCTATCTGACTAAGCAGCAGATAAAGTGACAGATGATCCTTGCACTGAAGAGCATATGCTGCTCTTTAATTGCCTTCTAAAAGTGATACTTGGTAACAAGTGATGTGTCATTGCAAGAAAAAAAAAACCTCTTAGATGATATTGGTACATTTCTCACAAAAATCCTGAACTCCTAGTTCTCTCTCTTCTGCAGGAGTTTGACAAGAAATACAATCCCACTTGGCACTGCATCGTGGGAAGGAACTTTGGCAGCTATGTGACTCATGAGACCAAGCACTTCATCTACTTCTACCTCGGCCAAGTGGCTATTCTTCTTTTCAAGTCTGGGTAGAACCACAGACTGTTACTGAAACTTGCACCTGGTTACAGACCTGCACACTAACTCTAAACAGCCTTCTATCTTCAGCCTTCCTGAGGAAACTGACCTTGATCTTCAGGTCTTTTGTTGTATTGTTAATGGTCAGGGATCTTGCTGTAGCAGCTGGTATTTTCATTGTGGCTATAAAAAAGGCAAAAGTGTCTTCCTTGTATTTATTTTCTTTCAAAAGATGGCTTCTGTGCTAATATAACTCCTGAAATGTGTTTACTCTTTAAGAGTTTTCTCTACCTTTCTATCTCTACCTTATAGTGCTTGTATTACCCTCTTTCTTCCACTGTGAATGAAGGAGGAACATCCTCACCTTCATTTCCCTCCCTGAATCCACAGCACCTTAAGCCTGAGCTAATCTATGAATGTCACCAGTCAGTAACTGAGAACAAAAGAAGATATTTTCCTTGACAGAAAAGACTCCTTTTCAGTTCTTGAGAAGCCTATTTTCAGCATGTGCAACCTCCAGTGCAAATTCTGGAGTTTAGATACATGGTGTTGTTTTTATGATTTCCAGTAAACTGGTAAGCTAAAAGAAATAGTCCTTTCATCTCCCAGTTTTCAGAAGAGAGAAATTTTCATACCAGTTCATTGCACAGCTGTCACTTTAGAATGTACATTTATACCTTCTCTCTCCCTGTATCTTGCTACAGAAGCATCTGTTCTTTAACAGCTCAAAGAACAAAAAGATAGACAAAATTTTTATGCAGAGGTCATGCATCAACAAAACAGATTTCACATGAAGATGAAAACGTTATCTCAATATAGTCAGACAGTCATTTCTTTTTTATAAATGTTAAAATACTGACTAGAGTGAAAAAAGTTGATTCAGAGCTGTTTATTTGACCAACCTTCCATTTACCTTTGGAAGAAGTGAAGGAATCATGGGGAAAATCCCTTAGAGTCCACATGACAAAGATAACGACAGCTTAACAAAAATCTGATCAATCCAGGTTACTCCTCTCTGGTATGATTGCCTCCTTGAAGCTCAGTTTAAAAATGGAGGCAGCTGATTCAAAAACCAGTCTATTTCTGTATCCACACCACTGGTAACTGAAGAACTGAAGCTGCTTCATTTGTGAGCATGGCTCAGTTATGGCCACATCCTTTATGTTGAAGGGAAATGCAAATGAAAGAAAAGTCACAGGTGTGACTTCATTTACAGGATCCTTGGGCTAAAAAAGGCAGCTGATGTTCTGGGCCCAACTGCTGAGCAAGTATCTGTTGCACAAGTTTTTAAAACTCCTCTTCAGTCTTGATAGTGTTCAAATTCCAGCCTCTGCATGCCTCAGGAAAATTACACTTCCTGTGCTTTGCTATACAGTAGACTCACAGTTTGAAACCTGAGTGAATGGCAACAATGCCCAAGTTTAAATTCTGATAATCTACTTTAAAAAACCCTGCATCTTCTATCATTGCTTTAAACTCCTCCTGAAAAAGAACAGTTGAATAATTACTACAACCTGAACCTGTAAGTCAGATGCCTGCAAGATTATGCCAAGACTATATCTTGTGTCCTAGTGAATTCAGAAAAATACCTGAGGGGGGAAGCGTCGGATGCTCTCCACAAGATACTGGTAAGACTTCCAGTCACCAGCAATAACCTCACCCAGAACAGGGATAACCTGGAAGCTGTACAGATCATAGAGCCTGCACAGACAGACAGACAGCAGCTACAGATTAATACAAACAAGTTTGAAACCAGCCCTCTCCAACACAAGTTGATCTCTGTACCACTATGCTATGGAGTCTGCATTTGATGTAAAAAGTGCACAATGAGGTGGCCTCAAAGTGTCTCTGTCTCTTATGCTGGCTGAGTACAAGTTAGAAAGCCTTGTGACAGGGCACAGTGCCACCATGTTCCTACCTGGAAAGAAGAGGGTTGCTGACGTGACTGAATTCAAGGCAGAGAAATCTTCCTCCTGGTTTCAGCACACGATAGGCCTCCTGGAGTGCCTGAGACAAAGCAGATGAGATAAGTTTGTTCCTGTAGAACAGCACCTGCCTGTTAGCATGCCCTCTGATGGCAGTTTAGTGATGAACTGAGGGGAGTAAAGAAACCTGAGTGGCACCTCCAGTATTTACTTGTGGAGAAGCATCCCAATTAAAAAAAAAAAAAACAAAACAAACAATAAAACAATCCATGAAAACTCCTGCTGTTATATAAATAGACTTATAGGTTTTGTGTCAAAATTGTGATGTCAGGTTTGCAGTTTTTCTTCTTTTCCTCTGCTCCTAGTTGATGAATGTTTGCCAGCAAAGTTCTTGTAATTACAGACCAAACCCAAGAGGAAGAAGGTGACTCAGCCACAAGAAGCTGAAAATTAAAACAAGCCATGACAGAATTATTTTTTTTTCATCAAGAGAAAAGATTTTATTGAACTGTAAGGCACACCCAAAGGATTAAAGAACTGGTACTGGGTTTTGGATGAGCAACATGTAAAAACACGGAGAAGGAGAGGGAAGAAGAATCTTTGTCTACTTTGAAAATTCCACCCTATATCCAGAAGAAATAATCTAATAACCACCAAGACAAAATTCTCAATACAGAATATTTTTCATACAAGAGCACAACAGAGTTGTTTTCAAGAACCTCTGCAGGCTGGCTTCACCTGTCATGTTTCTAAGGGATAAAAATTAAACAGTACACATAAGTGATGGGAGGTCTGCAAAAGAACTGGCCACTGGGATGTGTTCTGTATGAGGTCTCCAGGGAGCAATGCTACCAGATTGCTGTACCCATGAAGCCTTTGCTTCAGAAGGGTGCAGACAAAGCATCATGAAAGGTTACCTGCATTGAGAAGTTCAAAAGCATACTGCTCAAGGTGGATTAGATCCAAATGCTACACCTTTCACAGAAGGACCATTGCCAAGGTTATAACATCCCCTCCATAACTGACAACTAGTCCAGCTAGACAGGTGATCTGACCTACCGTCACCCACAAGACAGGCTTCAAGTCATGCTTGAAGGACAGATAATGTTTAGAACAAAGAGTACTACTCACCCTAATTAAGATCATACCTATTCTTCACAGGAAACCCTACTACCAGCCACTGTAACAGGTCAGGTCAATGGCAGTGGTGGCAGCTGGCTTCTTCCCACTCTGCTATGGAAGCTCTGCTGGCTCATGCAGGCAAACAAACAGGGCATGAAGCACTGGACCCACCGTGGGTGCGATAACATCAGGTGCTTCAGGAAGGTTTGAGACACACAGACTGACTGCACTCTGCATATGTACATCCAGTAACATCATAGCTCAGGAGAAGATGGGGAATGACTGTAGCATTCAGCCCTTTTTGCCTAAGAAAGAGACTGTGTGGCTTGTCAAGCTGGAAGGATTGGATGCAACTAGTGTAAACCTAAATTTTATGACAAAGGTGGGGCATTTAATTGTATTCTTAATTCAAACAAGTTGCACACTACGTGCCACTTATTTTAAATTCTTTAGGAGTAGTCAGATATGTTACTTTATGCAAAGGAGTTCCTCCTTTGCTTTCTCCACTAGAACAAAACCAGCCCAGGTAAGCTGGAAGGCCCCTGTGGCAGAACACACTGCAGCAACTTACCAAGTCAATACGAGTTACATTTCGGATTCCAAATGCAATTGTGTAAACATCAAACTTGTCATCATCAAAGGGCAACTCTTCAGCATTCCCAAGCACCCAGGATAAACCTGTAGTAAAAACCAATGATATGATATTGAACAGACCTTATCTAACTCAGACTGTTTCAGAAAGACTAGAACTTACCTATTCCAGAAGGAAATGGTTTATTAATATATGATATTAAAAACTAGTATTTCAAAAGACACTTTGGTTTATACTCACAAACCTTTTAAGGCCCTGTACTATATATCTGTCTTTCAAGAAAAGTGGTTAAAGTTGCAAATCAGCCAAAACATTCTTCTGCATATACACACCTTGTGTTCATAGTGCCTTAGTCTGCCAAAAAGCCACACTCTGTCCATCAGCACTGTCACCATGTGATCCTGTTGTGTTGCTTCCTAAAACCTCAGTGGATCAAGGCCACGTTTATCTCTGCAGCAAGGATGTCCAGGTTATTTATACCAAAATGAAGACTGCTCAATTTAGAATTAATGGTTCCTAAAGTCACTGTTTTTGCTGACTCAAATGCCAAACAACAAAAAACCTCAAACAACAAACATGAGAAAACCTAGGAGTCTCCTAGAAGGGAGAGCAACAGTTTCAAAGAGCAGTGTCCTAGAAAATCACATGGAGGAGAGCAAAACACAGCAGAATACAACAGTTGCTGCCAGGAGACATTCAAATTTCATTTTTACAATATATATACATGGTTAGAATTGTAGAAAGTACTGCACACAAAGGGGCATGTAACATTATTAAAGCAGCAGTTATTAGTGTTCTTTTAAATGCAGACAGCTTGAAAAGACACCACCTAAAAAGTGAGCATCAAAAGGTTTCAAGCAACAGGAAAACTGCCCCTCAGACTACACTGTGGTGAAATCCCAGGCCTGGTGTTTGTAAGTGGATACATGAAAAGGGGCTGTCAGTGTCTGAGGTGAGGAGGTGGGGCATGTGCAGAGCAACCTTTCACTCTTTCTGCCCAAAATGCACAATCAGCAATTGTGCAACACACCTATTTACCTATTTCTTTTCAGCATGCACCCCCACACACACTCTGCTGGTAACTGTAGACAGGAATATAGTGAAAGAAAACTCTGTCCCTTACAATTTTAAGAAAAAACAAATTTTGACTTCAGACCATCAACAGATAAGCAAGCTCAGAAATGAGTTTACTACAAGAGGGAAGAACAGCATGTCAAACAGAAGGTAGGACATATTAAATAAGTATGTGCTGGACAAGGGAGTGAAAAAGAGTAGGAAGTCAGAATTGTGGTACAGTGGGGCAATAAGGTAACCCAGGCAACGGGGAGAACATTTAAAAAGTGTAAATATTTGTTTTGAGAATTTGGTGAGTCACAAAAATACCTAAAAAGTGCAGCAAATTAAAAAAATGCTTAATTTACAGTAGCTGGGAGGCAGCAGCAAGCTTTATTTCAGGTCTTAAACTACTGTCATATTGTCATATACTTAACAATACTGGTACAGTTCAGGTATTCACAAACTATGATGCATAAAAACAGCTCTGGACAGGCTGCTCAGATAAGCAGGATGTAAGCAGTCTGGAAGAGCTGGAAGAACCAATCCTTTAATGTTAATGGGGTTTTTTTTGTTAATTTTTTTAATGTTTTTTTTTTTTAAACAAAAGGGAGAGACAGGCAGGCAGGCATAACCCACCAGAAGGGAGCAAGAGCAGCTGCAAGAACCTATGCCAGCAGCTTATCTTTCAGCCTCTTTGTGCTACTAATCTGTTCTGTATGTCCTACACAATTTGTAGGTTGAAGTCCTAGTGGGGGTGTAGGAGTAGGCCCAGTGGAAGGACATGGAGATATTGTAACACACACACAGAGGCTGCCCAGGGCGTATATGATGGTGGTGCACAGGCAAGCAGAGTTTGGGAACCTCCCAGTATACTTTACATTGTTAAAATATTTGCCAAATATCCATAAATGAAGAGAGGATGAACTACTACTATACAAATGCCGAGCCACAAGCAGGACTTCTTTCTCTATGTCTTACTTCTTAAAATCAGGCTTTTCAAGCAGGGTTGGCATGGTCCCCAACAAATTCTAGGTATCAGTGAATTAATCCATTGACCTGCAAACTAACATTTAACATAATTCAGTTTCTCATATGTTCTAACTGTGGAAAGGTTTTATAGGTTCACAATGCACTTTAGTTCTTGCACTTTTCATTTGCTGCCTTGGTTCTTAAAACACCCACTGTAAGATTTTTAGTGTGATTAATCTACAGCTGAGCTCTTGCATGATCTGCTTTAGTAAAGTAAGATTCACTTGCCCAGATATAAACAGTAGATTAAGCAATTTGGAAGGACAGATGGGCACCAGACCTCATAGGCACTTCCATATATGTATTTCTGGAAGTTCAAGT
Source organism: Florisuga fusca (assembly GCA_038090715.1). NCBI lineage: Eukaryota > Metazoa > Chordata > Aves > Apodiformes > Trochilidae > Florisuga > Florisuga fusca. Next base: position 10,031,751 of record JAAWXA010000024.1, on the reverse strand, counting down.
ATTATTTAAGAGGATCACTATATATCTGAGCAGTGTACCACATACATGCTCAGTGAAAAAGTAACTCAACGTTGGCAAATATGCAAGCACAGCTGTAGTATACATCATGGCTATATGATGTATATTGTAATCCTGAAGTGGTGATTACCTGGTGGCTGTTGTGCATTAAATTCTTATGAGGCATGCTACTGAAACAGCACAACTGACTTACCTTCAGAGTAGCCAAGATGTTGTGCTTTCTGCTTCCCAACTTTTAACATTTCTTTGTTAATGTCACAGACCACCACTTGGGAATCTCCCAGTGACTTAGATCTGTCTTCCTGGTATCTCTCAGAAATTTCCTGCCACGATAAATTCTGATGGTCCCGAAGCTTCCGCTGGAGCTGCCGCTCTCGTGCCGCGCGAACATAGTTAATAAACCGAAAGGCAATGTCACCTGTGTTGGTTTCAATAGAAAGATACATGGGTTTGAATGTGTCTTGACCCCAGGAAAATGGAACGTAAGGTTCTGAACATCAAACTGAGTTAATCTGCATTTATCTCTGTACAGATAAAAATACCTCACACACGGGTGAGGGTGTATGTAAAGGGAACATATTATAGAGTCCACAACTTCCAAGAAATCAAGTTTTCTGTAACATACCATGGCAATACTACAACACTTTCAGAGCTTTGGAGGAAGATACTACAAAACACTAAGAAGTTTGCTCTCAGCCCTTCTCTAGGAAAACCAAGTAGCAGATGCTACTCCAGTTCTAAAAATGGAAATGAGGGGAAAAAAACCCAAACCAAACCAAACTGACTAAGAAGATTTAATTCAGACCAGATTCAAAAAGTTCAAGAAGAGTGCAGCACTGCCACATGGAACTCATCAAAATTATTTACCTGTTCCTCCAGCAACATCCAGAAGGAGTGTTCCTGGGGAGGGGTTCATTTTATGCACGAGAATATCCTTCCACACTCGATGAATCCCTAGAGTCATTGAATCGTTCATTACATCGTATTTCTTGGCCACACTTTCAAAGACCTGGTAAACTGCAAAGAAAAGACAGAAGAATGGGATGCGATTTTCTTAAAAACTCTCCCGTGGAAGTGAAATGTGTCCTTTATTGCCTCATGGGAGTCTGCCACCATGTGGAACTGAAACAGAACACCTGAAAACTCCTTATAGAAATACCAAACTGAGAACGTCGCCAGACAAACGTCTCTTAAGAAAAACACAGCCCCTCCTCGTAACCCCTCCAGAGCCGAGGGGAAGAATCCAGCTGGCCTAACACTATTATTATTCACCGAGACTCTCGGTAAGGTCTCAATCCAGCGGCCTGGCTCCAAACGCATCCCCAGCACCCTTCACCCCTTCACCCCTCCATCCCGCAGCCAAGCGCGCCGGGTGCCCCGTCAGGTTCCAGCCCTGCCGACCCCGCCCTCCCCTGGGGTTCCACAGCGGACCCCGCCGCCGCCCTCACTTTTCTCCCTCCTCTCCTCCTCGGTCACGGTCTGGAAGCCGAAGTGTGTCTCCGGCCCTGAGGCGAAGCCCCTCTCCGGCCCTGAGGCGAAGCCCCGCCAAGAGCCGCCGAGAGCCCGCAGAGCCCCGCCGGGGCGAGCGAGCAGTGCCCGGGACGGGCAGAGCCCCACCGCCGCCATCTTGCGAGGACACGACCTCGGCACCGGTACCGGCGGAGGGCGCGGCTACGGGAGGGGCCCGGACACAGGCTACGTGTTCGGGGCCGGCTCCGAGAAACGCGCCTTTCAGCACCCGGAGCCCCACACGGGGTACGGACACCGCGGCTGAACCGGCCCCGAACAGCCGCCAGACACTCCAGTGCTGAGTCCCTCCTGGTAGAGGTTACCTCACAGGGGAAAAAAAACCACCCTAACCCCCGAAATCCCCAAAACATCTCACACAGAGTATTTCCGTGATTTTACAAGTGATTTCACCACATGCGGAGTAGGAGGAAAGGGGGAGGAGCGAAAGGTTGCCATGGCTTCCTGTGGGGAACATTGGCACAAATGAGGGAATTTATCGGCTGGTTTGTGTGTTTTGCAGCAGCTCTTCGTCTTCTCACATTGCATGAAAAATCAAAAAATTCAGTCAGTTTTGTAACGACAAAGAAGTTACTTTATTCTTTTTCACGAAGGATTCCATCACACCCAGACCTGTGACAGCACTCCCCATGCACCAGCTGCTCTCCCTGGCATCTCCCTTCCACGTTCAGACTTCCAGCACCATCCTTAGACCTTACCATGATTTTCTCATATCTTATCTACAGAATTAGGCAACACCTAAGATTTTTATTTTTTTTCACTCTATGCTTTTGCAAAGCATCATATGCATTTTGGGGCTTTTTTGGTTGGTTGGTTATTTTGGGGGGAGGGTTGTTTGGTTTGGTTTTTTTGTTTTGTTTGTTGTTTTTTCTTTAATCTGCCTCAGCTATAGCCAGAGAGGATCTCTGCCTACCAAAGGAGTGCTCAGGAGAGCCTCTCTCATGCTGCAGTCACAGGCCGTTGTACAGACATCAAGAGACCAGCCAATTACAGGCAGCTCAGCCACCAAGAAAGCAAGCCGGAGCAGAGGCTGCGCAACATTGGAGAGCAACCAGAACAGCCGAACCCGCAAGCAGGGTGCTGCAGACTCGCCCAAGGCTCGCCCCAGTGGAAGCCCCAGAGAATCCCTCACAGACACCTCGCTCCCTCCCGGCTCGCACCGCCGCGGCCTCCCGTCGCTATGGGAACGGATGCAGGCGCGAGGCATGCCGGTCTGAAACAAACTGCTGCAATAAAACGCTACGAGAAGGACCATTTCTGACCAATGATCGCACGAGGAGGTGGTGGTGATGGCCAATGGCTGGCAGCTAGTACGGAGGGGGGTGGGGCTAGGGGCTCTTGTAGGCGACGGCGGCGCGCGCGGGTCGGTTAAACCGAGGCGGCGGCGGAGCGAGTAGCGTGTCAGCCCTTCTCTGAGCCCTGCCTGCCCCGTCCTACACAGGGCTTGGCCCGCGGCACCCGCCAAACGGTGAGGGGGCGGCGTGACTGGCAGGGGGCTTGGGGTGGGTGACACCTGCGAGGGGCCGGATCCCATCTGCGAACTGAGGGCTGAGGCCGGGCAGTCGGTGTCCGGGCACCCCGGCGGCTCACCCGTGCCAGGGCACTTCCCTTGCAGCTGCTTCCCCTTAGCGGGGCCCCAGGACCCTTACCGTGCAGGCGGGACTTTGCCTGGAGCCGCGCGGGGCTCCCTTTGCCTCGTCGGCAGGGATAGGCGGTCGGGGCCGGAGCGGCTGCGCCCTCTCCCGGGGCCCCCGGCCGGCGCCAGGCTGTAGAGGGGCTNGGGTGGCTGCAGGCGCTCCCGGAGCTCCGGGCTGGACAGGAGATGGAGCCTGGGTCGGGCTCCACCGGCGGGAGAGCCCGGAAAGCGGGTGCTGGATGTGAGCGGCTGTTGAGCCGTTCCCGGTGCCCGAGGCTCTGACAGCGGCAAAGCGCTGCAGCACAGCCCCGGCCCTGACACCGGCCTGGGGGTGCTGGCACCTGTGAGACTGCTGGGCAGTGGTCCTGGAGGGTGGCGGCTGCTGCTGAATTTCCTGCTTCTTTCCTCCCTACAGGCAATCATGAGTGACCGAAAGGCAGTGATCAAGAACGCGGACATGTCAGAAGAGATGCAGCAAGACGCTGTGGAGTGTGCTACGCAGGCCTTAGAGAAGTACAACATCGAGAAGGACATTGCTGCTCACATAAAGAAGGTGAGTGCTCCCTTGTAACATCTTCTTGGAATCTGCGTGCACATGAAAAACGAAGCAGGGAGAACGCTGCTGGGCAAGTAGCTCTAGAGAAACAAGTTCTGGAGACACTAGATAATCAAGTTGGGACTTTCTCTGCAGGCTGTAGGTGTCTTTATGTTCCATTCCCCACCCTTTCCACGGACATTTCCAGGTCCTTCTACTTTTGTCTTGCAGCAAAGTCTTTTCTGCTGCTGTCCCATTGTCCAGGTGAACAGAGTGGCAGGTGACTGTCCCTGTGACTGATGAGCTGGAACACAACACAGGGGCTCTTTTCAGAGCATCTCCTAAGGTTTCAAAACCTCTCCTAAGCTTTTCCTCTGAGAGAAAGCCAGTTTTACCCAGTCCTTGGTTTCAGATTTATTGAACTTAATCTGCTCACAGTTCTGCCCAGCAGGGTCAGCAATTGCAGGGAAGGAGTTTGCTGCAAGTCTGTGTAATAACATATCTCTTTATGTAGTATCACAAGGAAAAAGACAAAAATAAAAACTAACAAAAAATGCAGGTAGTATTGATTATCTGTTGTTTTCAAAGTCTGTGTCATTCTTTATGTAGGATTAACAATACTGAACATGGGAAAGATCTTATTCTGATTATACTTCCTGCTTCATCAGCTCCGGAGAATGGAGAAATCAAAAGAGCATCAGCAGAAGTTAAATTGATCTGAGTGGAAAAGTGTTTAAAAAGTAATTCAGCTAAGGAGAATGACTGCTTCCAATAAGAAAATACTGGTTTGCTGTGCCCACAAAACAGACATTTTTTTACTGGTATCTATGACAATGGAAAAGAGTTAAATCTTGTATTTTTCTGGTATTCTTTGTAGCAACTATTGGGAATTTGTAGGGGATTTGTTTAAAATGTGTACAGCATTAATTGTTAGATTTGTTGTTGGTACTGGTATTAAAGTATGTGGCAGAGAATTTTCCACAGAGTAATTAGTCCCTTCAGCATTCAGGTTGCGGCTGAATAATTAAATTTAAATCACTCCTTAATTTCGGTTAGCATAACATTAGTTGTACTCGAGGGCTGTAGTTTCAGATCAAAGTATCAATTATGGAATGAGAGACTACTTTCCCTTAACAAAAACAGTATTTTAAACTTAGCACTGTTCAGATGGGAAGCATTGATTTGTAGATTTTTAAAATTTTTTTTATCTAGGCAGCAGGTGAACAATAAGAATGTAAATAAGATAATCCTAGTAGTTAAGAGCATCTGCTCTTTTTCTAACTTTCATGCTTGGAAAGCAAGTACCTGTTTAGAAGAGTTCTTAATTTCTGTCTCTCTGTTTTGCAGGAGTTTGACAAGAAATACAATCCCACTTGGCACTGCATCGTGGGAAGGAACTTTGGCAGCTATGTGACTCATGAGACCAAGCACTTCATCTACTTCTACCTTGGCCAAGTGGCTATTCTTCTTTTCAAGTCTGGGTAGAACCAGGGACTGTTACTGAAACTTGTATCCGGTTACAAGGACTGTGTGCTGACTCTGACTAGTTACTGCAGCCTTCCTGAGGACACAGGCCTTGATCTTCAGAGGCAATGGCAGGGATGATGCTATAGCAGATCATGTTACATAGCGGATATAAAAAGGAAAAATACCAAAAAAGTCTTCCTTGTATTTATTTTTTTCAGAAGGCTGCTTATTTGCTATTAGAGCTGTTGGAGCAGTTTTATCTTTGAGGTTTTATACCCATCTGCAGTGTTGCCCAGTTACTGCTTGTGCTCTGTAAGTACTGATGCTGTTCAGTTCCTCCGAGTTTTCTGGTTTGGTTTGTTTTTATAATTTTTCCCCTGCTGTGTTGCTGGATGTACTGCCGCAAAGCCTGAGCTGTTTCTGTTCTGCTGCTGCCCCTCGGGGAGCCGCTGTGGAGAATAAAGGACGCGATGGGTCCCGGCCGCCCGCTCGTTCTCTGGCCGCTCGGTGCCGCTGTGCCGGCGGCGGCGGGTGCCTCGTCCCGGGCGAGGCCGCGGGTTCCGCATGCCGGTGCGGGGCTGGGTGCGGGAGAGCGTTGCCAGACGGGTCAGGGGAGGTTCCGAGCCCTTCGTGCCGCCCGGGCGGGACTGGGTGGTGGAGCGGGCGCTGGGAGCGGGCGGGGCTGTTCCGGAGGTCGGGGAGGGGGGCGGTACCGGGGACTCCAGGTCCCGGCGTGCTCGGCGGCGGGCGGGGACTACGAGTCCCGTGGTGCCCGCGGGTCCGTCCGGGAACGGCTCCATCCGGGTCCCGGGCAGTGCTGCGGGCGACTCGTCGCCATTACGGGGCAGCGGCGGCTCCGGTGAGTGGGGGTTGAGTGCGTTGTTGGTGCTGCAGTGACCTCCGCCATGGCCAGGAGCCGCTCCGGTGCGCCCGGTAGTGACGGGCGGGAGCCGCGATCTGNGCGGGGCCCCAGGACCCTTACCGTGCAGGCGGGACTTTGCCTGGAGCCGCGCGGGGCTCCCTTTGCCGCCTCGGCAGGGATAGGCGGTCGGGGCCGGGCAGTGGGTGGCTGCAGGCGCTCCCGGAGCTCCGGGCTGGACAGGAGATGGAGCCTGGGTCGGGCTCCACCGGCGGGAGAGCCCGGAAAGCGGGTGCTGGATGTGAGCGGCTGTTGAGCCGTTCCCGGTGCCCGAGGCTCTGACAGCGGCAAAGCGCTGCAGCACAGCCCCGGCCCTGACACCGGCCTGGGGGTGCTGGCACCTGTGAGACTGCTGGGCAGTGATCCTGGGGGGTGGCGGCTGCTGCTGAATTTTCTGCTTCTTTCCTCACTACAGGCAATCATGAGTGATGGACACGTCAAAAGAGCAGCAATATGCTTGCAGGCTCTTAGGGGACGTTTTCTCATTAGAGAATGATTGGACATGATGGTCAATAATGACTGACTGGAATGTTCTGCTTGCAGCACAGCTGTATGTCTTGTTTTTTGAAAGGTGTTGTAGGCTTCAGGGCGATGATGAGCAACATGATTGCTTGACCTCGTGTTTCATTGGTATAGTTTGTGAACATGGTGTGACTTCTGAGAGGGAAATTGCAGTGCCTGGGCTTAGTCCTGCTCATCTAGGGAGTGCTGTGGACTGTTTGAGGTTTTTTTTTGGGTGTGTAAGCAACAGATGATTTGTAATAAATAACTAATACAATCCTTGTACTTAAAAGGATATGTTGCTTCTTAATTGCTCTTTCAGAAAGGGATACTTGTTAAGAAGAGACACATCAATGACAGAAAATATGTAGTCAACTTTTAGGTGAGAACTGTTAGTTCTAAGTTCCTTGTGATTTCTTCTGCAGGAGTTTGAGAGTCCCACTTTGCAGTGTATTGTTGGAAATTTGGCAGCTAAGTGCCTCGTGGGAAGAAGCATTCCCTTTTCTATCTTGTGCATGGAGTAAATACTTGTCTGAAGATGGTTAGAGCTCTGGGTCATTGTTTAGAGTTGCCTGTGCTTACAGGATTGCACAGAAACAGCAGCAGCTTAGTGTGCCTTCAGCCTTCCCGAGGAAGCACATCTTGGTGGTCAGGGATTTTTCTGGAGTAGTTGGTGGGTCTGTTGTGTTGAGGGGGAGTGGGGTGGGAAAAGAAAATAAAATGCCTTGTATTTATTTTCTTTCCAAAGTCAGCTTCTTTGCTAATAAAAATGGTATGTGTGTTCTATCTTTAAGAGTTTTACAGATGTTTTCTTTTTTTCCCTAACATTGCTTGTGTTCCTCCCCATTTACCTGTGAATAACCACCTATCAAATAATTCTTTTCTCATATTCAGAATATCTGAATGCTGAGCTAAGTGCATGAGCCAGTCAGGAACCCAGAGCTGCACGGGGGAGCCCTGTGGTCAGCAGGACCGTGCTCTGTCAGGGACGTGTAGGAGTTACAGCAATCCTGTGGCAGTCCAGTTGCCCGGTGTCTAACTCCCAGTGTCTTGATGCAGTTAGGGACTGTGCTGGAAGGTGTGTGGAGCCTTGAAGATACGCTCAGTGTCCTGCGTGCTCTGGCAGCACCCAAAGTCCCTGTTGGTAGCAGTGTCCTTACAGAGGAGAACCTCGGGACCTGGGTATGCTGAGAACTCTGTGTCCTGTTGTGGTAACGGACAGCGCTCGGCTGGAATCTGGTGTTGCGGTAAAGTGGCAGAGAGCCGCGAGGGCTCTTAGCTCTTTCCTCCTTGTTCCCTTGCAGCGTCCCCGGTACCACAGCCGCTGGTGGAGCCGCCGGGCGGTACCGCTCCTCCCGCCCGTCTTACCGTGGGCAGGCGCCGCGGCGGTAGGGGGCGCTGCGGGGCTGCGTAGCAACCGCGCGTTCCCGTCGCTATGGCAACGGGTGGAAGCGCGGGGCACGCTGGTACGAAAGGCAACGCACACCCGAACGGAGCCCGGTCCTGGCCAATGAGCGTCCGGGAGGGGCCGGGACCGGGACCTCCGTGGCCATAATGGAAGCTGAGAGAGCGCTTGGCTGGAGATCCTGCGGCTGTGAAAGCTTTTCTTTGTTGATTGCAGGTAACCGTGGGTGGTCAGACAGCTGTGGTAAAGGAGGCGGACGTGTCCGAAGAGTTACAAGGTGCTGTCGAGTGTGATGTTCAGTCTCTGGAGGAATGCAGTGTTCAACTTCGCAGCTCCTGTAAAGGGGATAGGTTTTTGCTCGTAATGTCTTCCTACTGAATGTTATATGCACTTCAAAAATCCAGCAAAAATGTTGGTGGGTAAGTCGTTCTAGAGAGGCAAGTTCAGCGGACACAAGACATTCCATTCAGACATTCTTTGCAGACCAATGTCCTTATGTTCATTTCTGTCTCCCTTGCATACACTTCCCCTTCTCTTTCACAGTTCCCTCTATTTAAGTCTTTTTCTCCACTCTCCAAAGACAGCACTTAAATAATAATACTGAGTTCCTAGTGGTCTCTTCCATAGGAGTTTGACAGGAAATATAATCCTACCTGGCAATGATCCGTGGGAGGGATTTTGGATTTATGAGACCAGTTGTTCCATCTTCGTTAGCTTGGGTCCTGTTATTGTTTTTCTCCTCAGAGGTACTTAGTTCATGATCTCTGATCTCATTACTCAGTTGCTAACAGTTGTGCTAACAATACAAATCCTGGTGCCTTCAGCCTTGCTGGGGAAGCAGATCTTGGCCTTGAAGGGCAATGACAGGGATTTTGCTAGGATGTGTTTATTGTACTTAGTGAGAAAATAGAAAACAAACCAAAACCAAACCAAACCAAACGAAACAAAAACCCCAAACCAAACTATAACCCACTTCCTTTGTATTCTTCCCAGAGCAAGCTTCTTTGCTAATAAAATTGTTGTGTTTTGCCTCTGTGTTTTATGGTTCTGTACCCTCTTTTCAATGTATTTTTTGCACTCTTGTTTCCATGTAAATGTGTATGATTGACTTTGTAAGACAGTTTCTTTTCTCAGACCCACAACAACTAAACACTGTGTTAACCACTCTCATAATTTAGTTAGTAATTCTGAGGATAATAGATCTAAATAGGGAGCAAGCAGGAGATAAAAGGCCTTTTCTGAGACCTCTACTGAAATGTTATTTATTAATTCTATTCTTTTGCACTCTACCACTGCATTTTTTTGGTAATAAACCTGGGAATTGCTCTTACAGGGAAATTTAGAAAGTATCACCTAAATTAAGCTTTATAGAGTAACTTTTTAATTTTACAGTTGTGTGCTACAACTCAGTGGAAATACTTGGTTCTTTATACCTTCCCAGGCCAGTAGTTCACAAGCTTAACCCCTTGTACTGTCATCTCATACTTGCTTAAGAACTGGTGGGGTTTATTTCTTTCTGTCCCAACCCCCTCTGATTCTTCTGATTTGGTTTGTTTTGTTTTTATAATTTTTCCCCTGCTGTGTTGCTGGATGTACTGCCGCAAAGCCTGAGCTGTTTCTGTTCTGCTGCTGCCCCTCGGGGAGCCGCTGTGGAGAATAAAGGACGCGATGGGGCCCGGCCGCCCGCTCGTTCTCTGGCCGCTCGGTGCCGCTGTGCCGGCGGCGGCGGGTGCCTCGTCCCGGGCGAGGCCGCGGGTTCCGCATGCCGGTGCGGGGCTGGGTGCNGTCCGCCTCGGCCGGTCCCTCCGCGGGGGAGTCTAAGCCTAAAGGCGGTGAGAGCTGAGGCGGAGGAGGGGGCGCGGGATCAGGGAGGGGGTTCTGGCCGGGAGTCCCGGGGGGTTCCGGCCGATGGCGAAGGCCCCTGGGTGGGGATGGGTCTCGCCGGTGGGTGAGAGCGGTGGCAGCCCGGGACGGGGAAGGGGGTGAGGCCGGGAGGGTTCGGTCCCCTCGTGCCGGGGTTGGGTTTGTGTTGCAGCTGAACTTCCCCTTGTCGGGTTGTTTGTCTCCCAGCTGGGTTCTGATAGGCTTCGTTCAGGTCACTGCTTGTTTTTGCATTCTTTTTCCTTCCTCTTCCGGCTTTGTTCCCTGTTAGGTGAGCTGCGGTTCCTGCTCTCCTCGGCCTGTAAGGGTTAATGCTTTCTCTCTGTTAGCACTGGAGTAATCAGCTTGAGAGCCAAAGCTTTGCTGGTGTAGTAGGAACATATGTTTGCCGGGGCTTAGTAAGAGAAACCTTAGCTTTGTTCTGTACTCAGGTGTGATTTTACATCTTGCATAGGGAAGTCCTCTATCGATACCCAGCATTCTGCTCACTGGCTGTGGTTCAGTAACCTACTTTGGAGCAGCTCAGAGTTAGTTACATATGTTTGCACATCTGGCATTGAAACCCAAGGGTTGTTTCTGTCATTGCAAACAGCTTGTTTTGCTGACACAGCAGTGAGGAGGAGCCATTATGGTTCCTGTCAGCTGTCTTCCCAAGGAAAGACCTGAGCTGCCTCCTGTTTGCTAAACCTGTTTGGGAGTGGAGTGTGCCCGGCACCCTTGTATTTTTTTTTTTTCCTAAAACCTAGAAGTGGGACAGTAGGGATTCAAATTAGTGTTTTTAGTCCTGGAAGTACATGTGAGAGTGTCAACAGGTTGCTTACATCATCGCTGCACCCATTTCCTTCTTCCTCTGTGGCTTGTTTCAACTCTGTTACTTCAGGTCTTTGAGAAAGCAGCATTGTGTTACAGGGTGTGGACAAAATGAGTGACTTAAAGGTCTGAAGTCCTTTTTGGACTTTCTAAAAGTGCTTGGGTCCTGGGTAACCAAGTATTACCTGCTCTTCACCTGTATTAACTTAGGTTCCACAGGATAGACTGCAGTGAGTGATAAGGGAGGTGGCTTCCCAGATTTTGGCATTACTATGCAATTATGGTGAAATTTTAACTTTGAATTCAAACACATGAAAGACTTAGGAAGAGCTTTTTAGGCAGTCATTACTGGAAGAATTCTTAACTGATTTGTAAAGCTTTTTTTTTTCCATCAGCAATAGGATACCTGTGGAAGTTGGGTTTCAGCTATCTTTCAAACTTGGCTGTAGAAACTAAAGTTCTTAGTTTCCATCAGAAAAGTTTATTTGGGTTATATTAGTGTACCAACAGGAGTCACATCCCATTGGGATGGAGTAAAGTAGCTAAGGGAAAATAGGCTTGTTGGGTTTCTCTGGAGTCCTCAGGATCTGAGGGACAACATTAGTTCTCACAAACATTCCCGAGTTGCCTTAGTCGTACATTGGGAGCATGCTTAGCTGGGTGAGTGGCTGCTCAGTCACCTCTTGCTCACTGGGATGTTTGCCTTAGCAGTAGTTTCAGTGTGTTTTCATGAAATCACCCTGAGGCTTGAGTGTGATACACCATCCCAACCCCTTATGCAATGCAGTTGGCTTCAGCACAGCTCTGCTGAAATGAAAAAGCCCAAGAACATGTAAGGAAGCTTCAGTTCTCACCCCAGTAGCAAGCCAACACTGCAGCTGCAGGACAAAAGTGGTCACCTAGAGCAGCTTTTAATCCTTTGAACTTGATCTCCTCTCTCTGGATCTTTGGAGACAGAGGTCCTCTAAGAGGATGTGATGTATAGCAGGAGAAATCAGGGATGTCAGGGTTTGCTCCAAGAGGCAAGAACAGCTTGGCTGCTAGTGTAAGTAGTTTTATAAGTCTGTGTGCTCTTGGATTGTGGATGGTTGATACATTAATTACAGGTTAGATCTTGTGAGAATGGCAAAAGGACACGCTGAGGGAAGAATAAAGACCTCACCAGCATCTTGCTCGTTCCTGATTTGCCAAGGAAAAAGAAACTCCCAAATCCAAACCCATGCTACTTAAAACTGGGGCCTAACAAGAGAGAATGGCAGCGAATCTTCTACTCTTCTCCTTGCATGCAGATAGTCCTGTTCTGCTCTGCTCTCAGGTTGCTTTGATTTGAGGTGGGGAAAAAGTGTTCCAGGTTACAAATGCATACTCTAGATTCATGGTTGTCTCTTGACTGATTTCATTACCACTGTGATGGACCAAAATCATCATGAGAGTGTTCTGGGACAGTAAACTTGGATTCAGTAAAATCACATGAATTAGTGTGATTAGACTGTTACGTAAGATCCTTCCTAAAAAAAGACACAGGTGGAGGGAACTTTGCTATGAAATGTGGGAGTCATTCTAGTGACTCCAAAAGGCTCTTGGAGCTTGTTTGAAAGGACCTGTAGTATGACAGGAATGTGTGTAAACCAGCTGGCTGAGAATTTTGATGGTGACTAACTGTATTAAAACTGTAAGTGGTAGGCAGTTCTGTCAGCTGCAGGTACAAGCTGGCCCTTGTAGAGACCCACTTTAGACTGAACTTCTCCTCTTGAGCTGTTTCTTTTCCGTACTTGATGATTGCAGAGAAACAGCAAAGTTGTTACAGACAAAATGGACATGTGCCCCTCTAGTTCTTCCACTGAAATTGCAGATTTAAGGGGGTGGTTGAACTCTAAATTGACAAACTCTGCTCCCGAATAACTGAAGTAATAGTCTAAACCTCTTCAAAATTACTTACTCTTTTTTTACCAGTGTCTCAGTGGTGCTGATGATAGCTTTTTTCCCTACAAACACTCTCAAAAAAATGTCTATCGAAGTAATCATTCAGCCAGACCTGGTCACACCCTCAGTACTTGGCAGCTTCTGGTATGTTTTTTTTCCTGATAACACTCAGCCCGTGTCTTTCTAGCCTGATGTGCATTATAGCATTGCAAACTATGCAAGCATGTGTTTGAGTTACACATCTGTGGTTCTGGTGGAGTTGGTTTAATTCTGAATTAAAGGATCAGCCTGGCAAATAGCAGAGTAAGTTATCAGTTCTGGTGATGAAGTTGGTCTGCAAAGTGGCTCTGTCATATCATGTGGAAGTAATGATAGTGTCCTTTTACTTCTGTGGCAAGAAGCAGCAGGCCACCACAAAACCCAGTCAAACCACTTTTAATACTTAGTTTATTCTTAGGAAGTGAGATTCTCAGTAATGCAAAAACACATTGACCTGTCAGTTCACTGCCCCTCTCTTTTTGGGGGTGCAGGTGGGAAAGAAAAACCAAAAAGTGAGACGTGGAGTGAATTTTTCTATTCTGTCTGTTTTAAATGCTCGAGTAGATTGGAAGTGGTGCCAGGGAGGGGGAAACTGGAGACACTGGTATTGAAAACTACCCATATGAGAAATGATCTTGAATCACAGTGGTGTGTTTGCCTCCTATGTAAGATTTATAGGAAGGGGTCGGGAGGACTACAGAGTGGGAAAAGGCAAACTAATAGGATTTATAAGATTGATCTAAGTGCTGTATGAGTGTTACTGTTTGTGTCAGGCTCACTGAGTATCCAGTGTGACTTAGGGGCTGGCTGGTTTTGGGCAAACGTTGCAAAGGTTGGTGGACTTCGTACTTAGATATTTGTTATGTGCCCTGCAGGGGCAAATCATTGAGTTTGTGCTTCAAGATCGATTAGCATGTGTTGACCTTGTGAAATAAAAGAGTATTTTAAAACCAGAGTTGTATCTGGTAGGGTCTTTTAAGCATAGGGAGCAGAACTGAGTTGAAGCAGGGAATGGGGTCTTGCAAAGTGGGACACTTCACTAGATAAAGAAAACTCAGCCATTCTAATAAAAGCACAGCAAATACATCCATCTTTTGTACTCCTTGGTCAGTTTGTTGGGCAGTGTTAGGGGTGGAACACTTTGTGTTGCTGAGGGGGTTTGGTGTCCTGATAAACACAAGCCTTTTAGCCAGAGCCCAAGGCAGTGGCTGAGGTGCAGTACATATGGACAGCAAGCTGATTCCTGTTTGTTTTGTTTTTTCCTTTCAGATGGAAAGAATGCAAATGGATCCAAACAGCGTTATAATCGTAAAAGAGAAAATTCATATTCAAAAAATGAGAACTTTTCCAGTCAGTCCCGTCGCTCCAATTCACAGAAAAGCAAAGCTTTTAACAAGATGCCCCCTCAAAGGGGAGGTAGTGGTGGAAGTGGCAGACTTTTTAGCTCTTGTAATGGTGGAAGACGAGATGAGGTGAGAAATTGTAATGCCATACCTCCAAGGCCTTCTTTCTTGGGACGAGAGGATCACTCTGACCTGCTTAGATAGGTCTTCTGTGTTCAGCTCCTGGGCTGGGAAGGGCAGGAGCCATAAGAGGTGATAACATCGTTGAGATGCCAGAGTGAGTGTGAGCACAACAACTTGGCAACAACAGAAGAGGAGTGCTCTCTGCTCTGAGAGACTTAAAAATACCGTGTGAGGAATGGGTACCTAGACAGGCCATGTACATATCTCATGAGAACACCTAGTAATACAGTTTCTAGCTTTGAAGTCTGAGGTGACTTTGTCTAACTATTTCAGTGTATACATTTGCATGTCATAGTGGAATTGAGAAAGTAATCCTGTTAACCTTGACATGAAGGTGGAGTAAAACCAGATGAGGCTTTTATGCTGATGTGGGTCAAAACACTGTAGACTATTCATGGGTTTTGATTGATTTCACTTTGTTTTTCTTGGTTTTAGTGGATGAGCAACACTGCTCACCGAAAGTGCTGACTCTGTCAAAACTCACTTGCTGTCTTTGAACTCTCATTCCTTGCTTTGTTATATGAAAACTAACCCAAACAACTACAACCTGTGTAAATAGTAATCAGACTTCTGTATTACTGGTGTCAAAGAATATTGCCAGGATTCGATCAGCTTTCCTCTGTTTTGCCAGCTTTTACTTGTTCTTACATGGGTTGTTTTTATGCTCTCCTCCTCTTGCACAGTGTGGGGTAAGACCACTCAGTTCTAACTTTCAGGTTCTCATGCACTTCTAACGCTGCACTGCTTGATTTGCAGAACTGGAATGGGAGAAGGTGAGTGAGCGGATGCTGCGTGTTCTGTACGTAATCACTGGTGGGGGCTGGATATCAACTTGTACTGATGGTTTTGCTGTATATTCTAACAAGTTCTAATAAATGATGTTGTCTCTTAGGTAGCAGAGGCTCGGCGGGCAGAGTTCAGCCCTGCCCAATTCTCTGGTCCCAAGAAGATTAATCTGAACCACTTACTGAACTTCACTTTTGAACCCCGTGGCCATGCAGGCCATTTTGATGGGAATGGACATGGCAACTGGGGGAAAAGGAACAAGTGGGGACATAAGCCTTTCAACAAGGAGCTCTTCCTACAGGCCAAGTGAGTGGAAGACCAGCAGGGCTCTTAGACTTCCACAGAGACACTGAGCTGTGAGGGATGATCAGCCAGGGAGTTGTGTTTGACCTTGACTGCTTGTTTGGCTTTTCCTGATTGAAGTTACTTCTCCATAGTGTTTTTAATGCTAATGACTATTCCTGAAAGGGATAAAAACCTATCAAATTGTTTTCTTTACCTATTTACAAGGTATCTGATAGAGCGAATCCTTTAGATACAAACCAATTAGTCTTCTGCTCTAATATTGTAGCATCCCTTGTGGAATGTGACATTCCACTTGGGAAGACCTGTGCAGTTCCCCTACCAAAGGTGGTGTTTTTAAAAAAAAAACAAACAAACAAAACAACCAGTATGTTGAGATACAGTAGGGATTGCAGTTGCTGGATGAAAGCTAATGTGAATTTTTAAGTCCCAGAAGCAATTACTCATGAGTCTTAGTTCTTAAGCCACTGATTTTATTTTTTTTCCCCAGGCTCGTAGGTATGTAATATAACCCAAATGATGATCAGTATAGTAATCCAGCAGCAGACTTGCTTTTGACTGGAAATACTGGTCACTTTCACTGGAATTTGAAGTGTGTTCAGGACTTCTGTATTTGATCATATTAAAGATAATAAAAAGTATTCTCAGCATTGATACTCCTGATTTTTTCCCTATTTTTATGTGTCTTCTTGTAGGGAAGCCTTTTTGCAGGAAACTCAGTTGCTCTAGTTTTTGTGGGCATATTTTTTCCACTTGTGGCTTCCCTGTTTTTTTTTTTTTAATAGATGCCTGATGGTGCTGGCTTTTCCCTACATGTTTCTGGAAGACCACTCAGTCTGGCTCATTCTGTAGTTAGTATGTGACATTGTGTCTAACTGAAAATAGACACACCTCTATTCTGGAAATGTGGTAGTGAATTGAACTCTTGGTTTATTGGTAGTAGAATTTACTGACTGCGTCCAGCAATTTTCTGCTGGACAAAGAAGAAGCTCAGAGAATCCTATAGGATTGTTCTCAAAGAATTTTTAGAAACAACTGAGTGGATCATCTGTCTCTTTGCCTTTCCCCAGCTGCCAGTTTGTTGTCTCTGAAGAACAGGACTACACAGTCCACTTTGCTGATCCAGATACCTTGGTCAACTGGGACTTTGTGGAGCAAGTGGTCAGTTGTGATGGGCTAGATTTTTTTTTATTACTCTTCTTGAGAAGCTCACCCTGTCTTTCATTGCCTCTTTATCTCTCTGATGTTACGTAAACCTCAGCTGTTTTTGAGTTAAGGCCTCTTCTGTCACTCCCACAATACTGGGAAAGATCTGTCATGGAATATATTATCAAATACTTTCATGACAGGAAAAGAGAAGTGCTAAAATCTATTAGGAAAATTAGCAGCTTCTCCTTGCTTTCGCAGATGGGAGCTCATCAAAAATAGTATCTGACATTCTGTAGACAGAGCCCTTGTGATAGAGATATTAACAGAAAACTTGGGCAGGAGTCCATGGAAGAGGACTGGAGTGTAGAGTTTTGAAGAATTATTCTGTGCATAGGTGGTCCATCTTGCCTAGCAACAAAATGAAAAATCTCTTGAGAACTGTGGTCAGAAGTTTGGGCTGCCTCAAGTAGAAACTTATTATCAGCCAAGAGTAATCTTTGTGTGGTGTAGCCATACTGTTCCCTGACAATACAAGGGAGCTGAAAAATCTAGGTGCTTGTGTGGCAGTTGTCTCTGCAACATACAGATGCTAACAGAGTGCCTGACTAAACTGGCATGTTCATGGAAATAGGTAAGTTCAGCCTCACAGTTAAACAGGGTTGCACAAGTCTGCTTGTGTAAGTGAGGTGACAGCTGTCTCCTCATTGTCTGAATTGGGATGATGAAGATGCTGCTCTTAGAGATGGTGAATATATGATGGGAAACATGAGAAGAATCACTTTTTTGATGTCATTAGAGTAGATATTTCAGACGGGTGGCTTTGAAGTTAATTCCATGTACAGTCTGAAGGTGTTCTTAGTTCACAGTCTACTTCATTTCTTTCTAAATTAGCAGCCTAAAGAGCTGGAAGATTAGTATGTTAGAGTAGATCTTACAATTGGCTTATTCTGCACCACAGGAGCTGATTTCCAAGTCTAAAACTTGCACTATTCTCATGCCATTTCAGCGAATTTGTAGCCATGAAGTGCCCTCTTGCCCAATATGTCTGTACCCACCAACTGCAGCAAAGATCACCCGCTGTGGACATATCTTCTGCTGGGCATGTATCCTTCACTATCTCTCCTTGAGTGAAAAGACCTGGAGTAAATGTCCTATTTGTTATAGCTCTGTTCACAAGAAGGACCTCAAGAGGTGAGATTTGATATTAAATGATGCATCTCCTTGGAATGTTATTTTTATCCTACTAACCTCCTCCTTACATTGCAGTGTTGTTGCTATGGAGACACGTCAATATGCAATTGGTGATATCATTACGATGCAACTTATGAGAAGAGAGAAAGGTGTTCTGACAGCACTGCCCAAATCTCAGTGGATGAATGTGGTGCAGCCTGTTTGCCTCGGAGGTGAGTGTACTGAGCACTGGTGGTTGGCATCCTGCTCCAAACTCTTCTAAGACTTGGGTCGAGAGGATTTACCATGGCATCACCATGTTGTCACCTTAAAATAAACCAGACTACAAAACATGGGATTTAGCTTCTGAAAACCTTAATGACCACATATTAATAATATTAATAACAAGCTTTCTGCCTGTGCTTTTGGTTGGCTTTGGTGTTTTTTTTGTTTTGTTTTTGTTTTGTTTTAAGTCTTTGCTGTTTCTCTTCACATTATTGCACTATGAGCCTTCTTTATCACTGGTGTGCATTTGCTGTGTATTTTGTATTTTACAGTCAATGGTGTGACTCTGGCTGCTTTTGTGGGCTCTTCAGTGTCCCTTTTTGCTTCCTGTCTCTTTGTTATACAGCTTAGCAAAAATAACTGTCTCTGTTTCTAAACTATTTCAAAGATGTAATCTTTAACAAGGTTTTCACTTGTCTACTAAAATCTGTGAATGATATGGGGAAATAATCAAACTTAGTGCAAAACTATTCCAAACATCTGTTGCCTGACTACTTCAGTTTTCTCCAGTCGAGTACTGTGACTAACACATCATCATCTTATCTGTTAGTATCACAAAAAAGTTGTGACTAAAGGAATGACATTACTGTTTTGTGGGCTGTCTTAGCACCCTTCATTTTGTAGTCACATCTATGAAAGAGGGTGTGCATTTGAACTCTGTAAAAAGTCAAACCCCTGAACACATGATGGGTAACCAGCATACAGTGTGTGCTTGCATGTTTCTCAGTTTTTGAAAGTGAATGACTTTAAATACTTTCATAAACCAAACAAAATAACAAATATGTAATCTGAGATAATTCTAAATACAGGAAATTCAGCATTAACTTGGTGTTCTATAGACAAGGTTGGACCCTTGGGGAGCAGTGAGTTCAGGGGCTGTACTAATATGCTATGGTTACTCTGAAGTTTACAGTTAAGATAGCTCTCTAATAACAAAGACTACTTTTTGCTCTACTTGCAATTCTTTAGCCTATTTCTGCTGTGCTTGATAATGAAACCTCATGATAATGTTTTGCTTGATTTTTTTTTATACTTATGGGCTTACAAACTAGTTCAAGCCAAAACAGAGGTTGCTTCTGCAGAACTTTCTAGCTGTGGTATTTTACAGTATGTAGGGAAGAGGAAGAAGCTGCAGACTGCATTGTTGCATGAGACTTCTGAAAGATGATGCTTCCACAGCACAGAAATTTATACTTTTTTGATGTGTGGCAACTGAATGGTGAAATGTAAAGTGTGAGGGAGATGTGTGTAGCAGGGCAGGTATAAAATTCTTAGTAAGTGTTGTCTGCCCTGGGGTGGGTTAACTCATAAAATTGAGCAGTAACAAACCTTTGGAAGAAACAGCAGTTTAAACTGGTGCCTCTACAAGTGGATGTTAATGGTTTGGTGCTCTTTCTGTTCAGATGACCAGCACAGTCAGTATTCAAAGCTGCTCCTGGCATCTAGGGAGCAGGTCTTGCAGCTGGTGATTCTGGAGGAGAAAGCAGCATTACTAAAACAGTACGATGAAGAAAAACATACCCCAGAGGCTTGCTTTATTGAGGCAGCTATCCAGGAACTTAAGGTGAGAACCTCTCTGAAGGCTTTTAGTAAGTTTAAGAGCACACTGAGTACTGAGCATCTCTGTTCTGCTGCTTAAGCAGTTGTGAGTGATGATTCTGGTCTCCAGGATGTATATACATGTAAGGTGGTGATGTTTGCTGCTAGAATAGTATTATAAATCTAGGAGGAAACTATAAAACCTTTGGACCTTAGGTATCTGGCATGATGTTCAGGATAACAGAATGCTTTTTACTGAATGGTATTCATTTGTTATATGTAGTTCAGCTTTCAAAGGAAGATGTTTTTCCCTTTTATATCCAGCAATGTCAGGCATAACTTCTAACTTCTACCTGACAGGCATGAGCAAACATGTAGAACATCAAAGCCTTTAAGCATTCTACAATGGGTGTGCTCTATAGTAACGAGAAGAAGTAGATCTCTATTCAAGGCTTACTCCTTGTCACAGAGGAATTATAGATCTGGCATAACTTGAAGTATAATTTAAGACTAAAAATAACTATGGTGATAGTCTACTGGCTTAAATAGTAAATTGAAACTTGTTCTTTTTGAATTGCCTGTAGGAGCGAGAAGCAGCACTCTCTGCTGACCAGAATAAGAAAAATGGCATTGCTGGAATCAATGCAGCTGTAGAACAATTGGTCCTAGAAAGCTCCAAGGCTGTGGAGCCTGCACTTCCCCAAGAGAAAAAGGTGTGTGACAACTCTGCTCTGGCAGGTCTTTTTAATACTTAATTCTGCCACTTTACACTGCAGCATATGGTGAACTGATGCCAAAGATTTTTGCAAAGATGATAACCTTTTAAAGGGAATGATGTGGTACTAACTGTGTACTCTCTGCTGTGATAGTGTGATGTGGAATATCTCTCTGCATTTGACGAGGAGCTTGTGGAGCCTTGCTCAAATCTGGCAAGTTCCTTTTCACCTCCTGTGGAAGCAGAAGAGGCCATGCTGGATGAAGAGGAAGTACCTGAAGTGGACACCATAGGGGACCCTGATATGAACACACCAGAAGAACCAAATCCAGCTGAACCAAGCTGCCAAGAATCAAAAGAGACAGTTAGCAGTGGACATCTTAGCAGCTCTCCTTTTTACTATTTCTATCAAGGTCAGTGCAATGAAATCCTAGAACTATGAGGGCAGAGATTGGCATCCTTTTTGAGGCAGATGTTTGTGACTTCATCAGATGCAGCTAACCTCTGTGTGATAAAAGCCCCACAGAAACTCAGGAGGGAGGTTTAAGTTTTTTACTGGAGAACGTACTGAGGTGGGGAGAAGGGTATTGAAAATTAACAGACAAAGAACAAGTGGTGATATTGTGTCTTACAGCGGAGGATGGACAGTGTATGTATCTTCACCCTGTGAATGTTCGATGCCTTGTTCGTGAATACGGCAGCTTGGAGAAGAGCCCAGAGAAGATAACTGCAGCTGTAGTGGAGATAACTGGCTACTCAATGACAGAGGTAGTTATTTTGGCCTCTTAATACCTAAGGGCCCTTGTTTTAGCTGATTGATCACTATATTGGGCAGATGAGACTCTTTTCACTTCAGTAATAAATAATTACTGTGACTGGGTAGGCATGCTAATCTGTGGTGGGCATGTGGGTAAGGTGCAGTAACTTATGCTGCTTTTTAAGTAGGCTGCAGTCTAGCTTTTTTGTTTTGTTTGTTTCAGAAGGTAGCAAGCATCTAGAAGAGAATTGCAAGCATAAGATTGGTTTGGTTTTGAAGCTGTTTTAAAAAAAGTAAATTCCTTTCCCATATAATACAGCTTGAACTAGACAGATTATACTCTGAACCTGAAGAAATGTTCTACTTTGAATGATGAGTGTTCTATCTCCATCACTATGTCAGCCTCTCGACCTTGTGATGACATATCTGTGATGTTGTGATTATAGATCTCCTCTTTTGTTACCAGGACATAAGACAGCGTCATCGCTACCTCTGCCATTTGCCTCTCACCTGTGAGTTCAGCATTTGTGAACTGGCCCTGAAGCCACCCATCATCTCTAAGGAGACCTTAGAGTTGTTTTCAGGTTGGTACCTTTCTCATATCTCTGAGGCTGAAGGGGAAGTTGTTCTTATCCTGTGATGGCAGAAAAAAGAACATACTTAGCAGCTTTACTTCTTTTGCACCAGCTGTCTGATGACTTCTAGACAAACAGCCCCAATTTACTGCTTTTATAGACAACAATTAGACAAAGAATAAAAAAGCCTGATGCTTGAAAGAGCGTATGTTGTTTGTAAGCATGTTTTGTTACTGATTTGTTGTAACTGAATACTGAAATGAAAACTGAATTGTTTTCAAAGCTGGAGAAAATATTGACAAAATATTGGCGTAGAGTTTTTTATATCCAATGCTGTGCATTGCTCCTAGATGACCTTGAAAAAAGGAAACGTCTCCGGCAGAAGAAAGCTCGTGATGAACGACGACGTGAACGCAGAATTGAGATAGAAGAAAACAAGAAACAGGGCAAATGTAAGTCATGATTGAGCATAACTGGTGGATTTCCAGCCATCTTTAGTTTCTGAGCTGATTCCTTGAGCTATAGGATGAGCTCTAAAGCCTTTATTTTGCAGTGTGCACTTGGATAAAGATTACAAAGTATTAGAAACAACGTCTGTGGAGTGAAAAATACAAGCTGGTTTAGTCAGGATGTTAAATGATGTTATGCAATTGCTTTATACTTGCATGTTATGGGAGATACAGAGGGCATTTGAGGGCACAGCTATCTCCATGGTCTGTATAGGTCTCAGGATTCTTAGTTTCTGTTTTTATAGTATTCACTATATAGAGAGAAAATTGAAGAAGGAAAAAAAAAATGCCTAGGAACTGCTTCCATCCAGCAACAGGGCTTGTACTTGACACCAAAGTAGAGGGTGGAAAGAAAATTGAATTGGTACCTCCTAGAGTCCTGAAGCAACATGCATATTGACAGTCCTCCCCCACATTTTGCAGTGCTTTAATTTAAAACCTCTTTCTAGATCCAGAGGTCCATATTGCTTTAGAGAATCTGCAGCAGTTCCCTGCTTTTACCACTTGCCCTGGAGAAGCTAACAGCATTGATCATCAGAGCTTCTGTCTGTCTCCTCTTGGCAGAAGTCCTGTGTTTCAGACAGGTGAGTATCTGGAAAACACATCACATCTAACTCTTGATCATTCTTTTGGGGATCTACTGCTCAGGTCATCAAACTAAACTTTCTTAATATCTTCAGATCAAGGACTGCTGCTTTCCTAGATTGTCTGTGAGTTCATGCACAAAAGGCTGACATGGCTAAGAAGCATTCTTATCCTTTGTCTGCCTTTTACTACCATTGGTTCACAGTATGAGATTTACTTGACAATATGAATCTGCACTGTAATTATCCCATGTTTTAAATCTTTGCTGAGGCAGAAGGAAGGAAAAAAAAATTCTCAAAAAGGGAGAAAAGTTTGTATGCCAGTAAAACACTACTGGCATTTTGTCTTTCTACCCTCTCTCATCTTCCTCACCACTTTATACTAAAATAAAACACAGTTGATGAGCACTCAGTTAGGTTGTTGTCCAGTGGTGCTTTACCAAGTGTTTTATCTTGCAGTTCATAAAAACATGAACTAATGTTAAATGTTTTTCTCAAACCAAACAAAAACTTCCCAAAAAAGCTCAAAAGAAAAAAACCACACAGCATCCCAAAATAAGCAAACAACACCCCCCCAGTTTAAAATCTCCCTTCAAAAGATTGAATCTGAAAGGTCTCACTGCAAGACTAATGGATGGAACTGATGAGATGAAAATGGCTAATTAGATAAAATAATAAAACTTTATTTCTGCTTCATCCTGATAAGCAGCATAATGAGTGCCTTTGACAAATGCAGCTGGCTCTAATTACTTGCTGCTTTCTCTGCAGAGTCTATTTCAACTCCACTGTCACCTGCTGCCAGCCAGGTCAGCCCGTTGCTCTGTGGGAGTTTAGAAGAAGAGTCTCCCTTCCCTTCGTTTGCCCAGGTAAGCCATGTAGCAGAGTAAATCTTGTCCAAATTACTTGTATCTTAGTTGGGGATTAGGCTGAGAACACAGTTGGCTCCCTCCACATAAACTATGTGGGATAAATCTTACAGAGACACCACTGTGTGCTTGGAGGAGTTCCTTGATTTTTGTGCAGGATTGTTCTAGTACATGGGATTTAATCATATCGTGCAACTTTTTTGATAGATGTTGAGAGTTGGGAAGGCAAAACCAGAAGCATGGCCTAAACCTGCTCCAAAGGCAAGAGGTAAGAAAATTTGGTGTTACTTCTTCAAGTTCTTTGCCATGCATCTAAGAAATCTTGTCGTTTCCCAAGAAACATCTCATGTGTAGAGGGACATTGGCACTGCAGAAGTTTTATTCAGCCTTCTGACTCTCAAGACCTTTTCTTTCTTTCAGATGAGAGCACTCTGGCTCTCCCTGTGCCAGTGGATAGTGATGGAGAAAGTGACAGCTCTGACCGCATGCCTGTGCCCAGCTTCCAGAATTCCTTCAGCCAAGCAATTGAGGCAGCCCTCCTGAAACTGGACAAACCGTCCACAGCTGATCATTTATCAGGTAAAAGGCAGGATGAGAGGCATGAAAAATAAGTGAAAAAAATTAGTATTTCCCCTTGTTCCTTTGGGAGAAGTGAGAGCAGCATTTTTGGGGACCAAAAATTTGCCGCAGAACAGTCCTGAAAATTGTCACGTTGTGGTTTCTGAACAGTCTGACCAGAGCTTCTGTCAGCTTAAAGCAGCTTAGTGGAAGCTAAAAAGATCAAAAACATTCTGTTAGGACAAAGATGGTTTTTGACAATCATGTTTGCCAGGTCTTTAGTGGAACTTAAATTTTATCTTGAGGAAGTACAGTTTATGCACTTCTAAACTAAAAATACCTGAGCTGCTAAACTACCACTTTAGTTTGACCAAAATGTCAAGGTAACTGCTAGCTGAAATTTCAAATAGGTAGTCTGAAACAAATTGATATGAACTTCACTTCCATGCCTGGTCCTGGCTGATAAAACTAATTTATAATGCTCAGTTCTGGTGCTTAGCTCTGGCTTCTGTTTGGAGACTGAACTGAATGATGGAGAGAGTTGGATGGGAGGGCCTGGGAGGTTCAGTGAAGTCAAGTGTCAGCTGCAGTTGTAGTGTTCTTGGACAGGGCTGACAGTGATACTTGCCTGAAAAGCAAACTGCTGCCTGTCCCAGGATCTGCTGGTGCAGAATCAGTTAGACATGATTAGAGGTGTAGTGGAGTCTCCCTTAGTTTGACTGCAGTATTTATTTTTTTAATCTGCCTGGTGTTCAGTTAGTTCATTGGAAGTTTCACAGACCTGTAGAAGTCATTTGGACTGGGAAAGACCAGTTATCATTTCTGTGTTGTATTACTGTTCCGTGAGAAGAAATGACAGTATCATTTTAATTCTTCACAGAGGAAAAGGGAGGCAAGAAAAGAAAGAAACAGAAGCAGAAGCTGTTGTTCAGCACCTCTGTTGTTCACACGAAATGATTCTGCTATTCAAGAGAAATTTCCTCTCCTGGTTTTCTTTTTGTTTTGCTTTGTTTTGCTGCTATAGTTTAAGTATTTCAATTTGAACAGATTAAACTTGTGTTTCCAGGGCTTCAAGAGGGTTCAGGAGGAAACCATGTCAGTATATGTTGAAGTAAGATCTTTTAATTCCAGCTGCTTAATCAGTTTATACTGAAACAAAGTTTTGAAAAACATCCCAGAGACAAATCAGCCAAGGCCTGTAGTCTGTGCCAAGTCAGTTCTTTTGGCTTAATAAATAGTATGAAAGCCTTAACAGCTGTGTGGCACTGCCTGAATACTGCAATATTACCTAAGTGAAGAGGCAGAAAGCCTTTATTTCCCTGGAAGTATTCATGGGCAGAAGTCCATCCAACTGTGACAGTAATGCTGTTTCAGTAAAGCTGTTAAACTTCTCTCCTGAGAAAGTGGTTTCTGCTGCACTGGAGATGGGCAAAAGAGCTTTCTGGCTTTAGAGTGCTAGCTGCTATATCTGTTCTTTTTCTAAAGAGCAAGAATTCCTCCTGTTCTCCTGGCTTGGAAAGATTTAAAGCTGAGGTGAGTGTAAAACAGAACTTGGCTGTTTGGTTTTGGAGTGGTTCTTGATGAATTTGTCTGTTTCATAATGTGTTCTGGCACTAGTGGTAGGAGGAACCTCCTGGCTTCTCTCAGTTGTTCAAATATGTTTTAATGTGGGTGAGTGAGGCTGCTAATTTTTTTTTTTTTTTTGCCAATTACGGGCTACACATTCTTTGTAACCTGATCATCTAGAATAAACACTCCACCCTAGGGCTTTTGATAGCTACCTGAATATTTGACACTGGCTGCTCTTGTATTGGAAGAACAACTCATAGCTGAGGTCTGTAGATAACTTTTATCCCCAGAAAGAAAATGGAGTCTTTTGTGCTGGGATAAGGGCCTGTATCTGCTTCATTCTGGGATGTAAGTTGATCTGCACTAAGACCCTCAGGCTAAAACCATGCCTCTTCTGGACCCCTCCCTGCTCTTTCTTTGGGTGGTCACATTCTGCACTGCTTGTGGTTTGGTTTGAGCTACTGATTTAAGTGGTGTGGATTTTGTTGAATAAAACTCTGGGTGTAATGTACCAGTCAAGGCCAACAGTTGCAATAAATGATAAGCACACCCACTCACAGTACTGCACAGTGCCTGAGCTGTGGCTGAACTCTCCTATCATTGTGGAGCACTGTACCACTGAGCTGCACAGATTCAAATCTTACATTCCTACTGACAGAATTTGTGCCAGGGAGCTGGCAATAACTTACAGTGCAAGACTAGTGGGTGTGTTATCTTCAGCCCCACTTGCACCAGTAGCCTGCCTGCATGGCCTTGAAGTTGGTGTGCTCTCTTCTCCCTTTGCCACTGTGATTGGCCTAAGCCAGGAAGCTTTGAGTTTGACTCCAAGAGCCAAGTATTCCAACAGCAGTGGTAAAGTCATTGCTTGGGTCCCTATTTAAAAAGTTTCTATCAATATATTGATGCTTGATTTGAAAGCAACAGGCTCCATATAATACAAGTACTTCCTCAAGGCACTTCAGCATGTGCACAGGGGAAGCCAGTACCAAAGAGAAAGGAGGGGAAAGAACACTTTAACTGCTCCAGGAGGATAGAGGAAACTTGAAAAACATTCTTTGAAAGCAGCTTGACTTCACGCTTGGTCACAATTAACTACACTTGGTGGGAAGACAACACAGCTTGTCTGGAGTGCAGAAATCCTCAGACAAGATATCTGTTTTACTGTTAGTGCTTCACATGCACACTGGAAAATTACTGGTGAGGGCAGAGAAAGCAATTGAGTAAAGGAGTCAAGTATGCAGGGAGCTGTGTTCACAGTACTATTGTTTCCTGTTTGTTATAGTAATTTAAAGCCATGGAACAGGAGTAACTACTCAGTGTCTAACCAGTACCCATTGTGTTCTATTATCTCTGCATTTATAATCAATTTTTCTTTGCATTGGGAAGAGAGACAGAATAGCTGGAGCTGGTGTAACTCACCTCCACATTTCACAGGCACTAGAACAAGGGAATTGATGCAGGAAAGGAAGACTGTCCCTTCTTCAGGACAGTATCTTCAGGTTCTATCTTGGTTTCCTATGGATTCAGGAGATAATACCAGCAATGCTACTTTCCTGTAACTGATTGGTGTAAACTTAATAAATATCTAAGCAGTACTTGTACCTATGAGTTTTATAATGGGTTGGATGGACTTGAGCCTTACAGCTCTGCTTTGCATTCCCTCTAGTCTCTGCTCCTGTGTACACAACTGGTGCTTTTGTGACTCAACACAATGGATAACCCGTATGGGTAACAGGTGCACTTAAGGTAAAAAAAACAGGAAAATGTTAATGGTTTTTTGTACCAAGTGAGAAAAATTACATTCCTTGTCCATGCCAATGGCCTAAAGCTCACTTCTACCTCAGCATGAAGATGAGATGGAGCTGCTGTACTCCTTAAGTATACAGGTGGGTTTGACTCCCAGAGGGAAATAAGCAAGTAATCTTAGGTATAACAGTAGGGAATTGATTTATTATTTATTTATATTTATTGAAGAACACTGGCAGCATCTTGATTATGCAAGTACGGGACAGAGGTGACCAGTAACTAGTAACCTTCAGTCTGTCTCTGTGCCATCATCTTCCTCATCTCCACTTTGAGACTGCTCTTCTTTAAGGGAACAGCTCAACAAGGACTTCTGTATACACCGTCTTTCCTCTGCAATAAAGAAAGCGACAGAGGGTCACAACTTGATCACTCACATATGCTGGAGTATCCTCAACGTCTACAGAAAGGAACATGTATCAGTTCAAGAATCCAGAAGTGGCCCAGCTTATTCTGCAAAAGCCCCAGGGAGAGAGGCCAAGTTTTAGGAAAACAGCTGGTGGAGCTCACCTTCACTTGTACAGTTTTGCAGCAACGTCAGCAGCTGTCTTCTGTTATACTGAATGAGAAATTTCTGACATGTTCTTATAGTACCTGTAGGAGTCACAATAACAGTATGTAACAATCTACAAAACCAAGTGTTTCAGAGGTGCTAGTGTGCAGATCACTGTATCTAGTGACAAATGCCCCAGATAACAACTTCATTCCTGTAAGTGCTAAGAGGCTATAGGCTTCATTTCCCCACTGCTAGAATAATTTCTAACATGCAGTGCCCATTAATTAATCTGAGTGGATAATTTTGAGGACATGAATATTATACTTTGAAAATATATTTTGAAAAGAAAATAATGGTACAGTATTTGTTGCTCTGGTTTTGTGTGAAATGTGATGAAGGTTCAAGGAGAGTCAATGAGGATTTCAAGAGGGGACCTGCTGGTGCCTCTTTCTTATTCAGCTCCGCTAAAAGCTGCTAAGTTGGTGACACAGGACACTGCGTCTGTCACACCCAGAGCGAGAAGATGAGGTTCTGCTGCCTCAGCAGGCCTGGAGGGGCCTCCAGCCCCGGGGCAGCTCACCTCCGACATGCAGAGTGTTGAGGGCGCAGGGGTAGCGCTGGTTCCGGCTCTCCAGGTGCCTCACGAAGGGGAGCGCGGAGCAGAGCAGTCTGTGGGAGTCCTTGCGGCACCGCAGCAGCACGGTCCCGGTGTAGGCGTTCAGGTACTTCACTGCGGGGAGACACACGCAGCGTTCAGCCCCGGCCCTTCCCGGAGGAGTCCCCTCATCCCCCCAGAGAGCCCGGGGCGGCACCTGTGAAGGAGATGGAGCAGCAGGCCAGGCCGTAGTCCCCGTGCACCCGCCCGATGGCCTCCCGGACGGCGAGGCCCACCGCGCGGTCCTCGATGCACTGCCGGCACCGCGGGTCCTCCGAGACCACTTCGCACAGCACGTACCTGCGGGAGAGCTCAGAGTCAGCGTGACGGGACCGGGACGAGGACTCCCGGCGGCGCCTCTGGCCTCACCTGTTCTTGAACCGAACCATGGCGGCGGCGCCCCATCCGGACGGGCGTTGCTCTTAGCCAATAGGCGAGGAGCCCAGGCGCGCTGTAACCAATCGTCGTCGTGCAGGGGCGGGGGCAGAGGGAGGACTTCCCAGCCCCTCATCGCCTTCAGCCCGCAGCCGTGTCTCTGCGCATGCGCGATGCCGCCTTTCCCCACCCCTCCCGCCGGCGTCTGTCGGAGCCGCTCGCGCGCGACCTTCCCGCGCCCTCCGCGTGGGGGCGCCAGCGGCTCGCGGCCGCCCTGAGGGGG